>DWHP01004587.1:0-12476 GCA_018247895.1 Parnassius honrathi
GCAAAGGTGTATTTAAAGTGGAGTAATGAGTCTTTTTTTTTCTAACTTTTAATTAAGTTTAATGGAAACAAATTTTCTTAAAATTACTTAAATCACTAATCGGTATCGCTACATTCTCCAGTTAAATTAATTATGAAAGAGTTTTGTTAGAAGGCCTGACTTCAACCGGTCACTATTAACTAAACTTTCAAATTTCTTGCATTTTAATTGGCTGGGGAGTGTGGCCAGGCCGGCGGACAACGATGTCTCACTATTTTCTTAACGCGAACGGACTATATGTACTTATTTGATTACTTTTCATTGTTTTGAATATCGTTAGTATCGGATTAAGAAGGAATTTTAGCTATGCCTTTTAGAAAAAGATCAAATCTGTCTCGAAACACAAGGGTTTCTAAGATGCGCAGGTTAGTTCGATCTCTTGAAACCGACGCAGAGCGTGAACAACGGCTAGGTGCAAACCGTGAGTGTAATGCACTAAGTTTGTCCGCAGAAACTAGCACGCAGCGCCAATTACGACTAGAATTTAAACGAGTCCGTACTACTGCTTCTCGATCTCAAGAAAGTGTGGAACACCGAGAAATGCGTTTAGCTATCGACCGGGATCGTCATTCTTTATCTCGCGCTTCCGAAACGGATACAGAGAGAGAGCAAAGATTAATTCTTCAGCTTTTCCGCACTGAGACTGCTCGGTCGCTCGAGAACAGTCAGGAGCGCGGTACACGCCAAGCAAGCGATCGCGAGCGCCACGTAGTATTTCGCGCTTCAGAGACTTACACGCAGAGAGACTCGCGTTTAAGCTCCCAACGTATTCGCACTGCCACATCTCGATCACTTGAGAATCCTGAAGAACGTAAGACGCGCCTTAGTGCAGACCGCTCACAGCGTACTCTAGCTCGGTTTTTGGAGACAGACGAGCAGCGCGAGCAACGCATCGCACTTGCTTGGCAAAGATATCACGACATGCGTGTTGAAGTGTCTGTTAATTCCACGCAAGAACGTGAGCGGATTCAGTAAATTCGGGCAAGTCATTCAGTCGAACAGCGTGTGGCCCAAATTGATCTAGACCGTATACGTTGCAATCTTCGCAATTCATCCTCATCTGATATTGAGTCTATGGTTTATGAGCAACCGTGGTTCAATAAAGAAAGGAGCGCGTTTTCCTATAACCTATTTATTAATTACATCGAACACGGAGACATTGGCACCATGTCTGAGATGTGTGCACACTGTCACGCGCGTAGGGAATGTGTTGTGCATCTGGAAAGATACGACTAAACTCTATGCAAGAGCTACCGGAGATCTTACGAGTTCTTTTGAATAGCAAGCATCCCAAGTCCAGCCATTTCTTAAGCAATATTCGAGCCTACAACAGTGCTTTCCAGATGACTTCATTTGGAGCTCATCAAGTCACTGAATCTGGATTCATGCCGACTTTTAAAATTCAGGGGCAAGTCTACCATCGGATAGGTTTCCTGCTTCCCACCGAAATGTCGAAATTTGTGCAAAAATATTTCATTGCAGATTTTCCTGAACAGGCTAATGTCCGATGCCGACACATTCCCAATTTAGACTTGAGCCTTATAAGGGGATTACAAAACACTCTGCATAGTGTCAACCCATACGTTACCGATTTCAAAACCGCTCTGGAATCGGTGCCTGAACACGAGCGCGATAATTTTAAATTCGTTATCAGCGCATACAAAAGACCGACCGCAGCCCATCCAGGACGATATAATGCACCAACGTCAAACGAGGTAGCCGTCCTCTTGGTTGACCAGGAATGCGACAAAAGAGACATTGTTTTACGCATACGTGATTATCGCCTACAGCGAATCGGCGAGACACATCGCGCTTATGATACCGTACACTATCCCTTAATGTTTAGTCACTGAGAAGATGGCTACCACTTTGCCGTATAAAATGTAGACCTGCAGACAGGTGACCCAAATTATAACAAAAAGACTTCCGCCCTCCAGTTTTACAGTTACATGATTCAGCTCCGTTCCAACGACTACTCTCATCTCCATTATTATCTTGCACTCTTTAGTCAATTTCTGGTAGATGTGTATGCCAAAATTGAAACAAAGCGGTTGGTGTTCATTAGAACGAATCAACGGAAACTGAGAGCGGAAAACTACGTGCACCTGAGGGACGCCGTGTGAGAGGGCTCTAACGTGGAAAACGTTGGACGGATGGTGATACTCCCTTCTACCTTCACGGGAGGTCCACGGTCCGCGGTGCACAGCAGAAAATACTCTTCATGTGGAATATTTTTTGCCATGGCACCATTTTTATATCTCTTATATTTTAACTTGTCTGTTGCGGTTCTGCATCAGGTATTCCATTTTCCAAAATAAATTATAGCCTATATGTTGCCTAAACTTAACACCTATACAACAAAATACTTTTCATCGCGTATATGTCCCCGATCCGGTGCGGAATGCACTGGATCCCAATAGTACACTGAATTGACAATAATATTGCAAATAACTTAAAAAAAAATCTTTTTCTTTATTATAAACTTAATAATAGTTAATAATAGTTAGTGATAGTTTGTAGATTTACCAGAACACTCAAAAGACGCGTCCCATACTGTACTAAAGCTTAGTACCTACCTCAAAAACTATTTAGCTTAGTAAACTCAAAATTTGAAAGTTATGTAGTTAATTTACTGGTAAAAGATGTCAGGTTAATAAGGAAATTTTGGAGACGTCGAATAACAGAAGTGTTATATTTTACTGAACACTTCTGTGTAAACAACGTTCGTTGCCTTTCCCTCGGTCTCATTCAATATGTACAGTGAGTCAGGACTGGTGACGCGGGAGCAAGCGACGTACAGTTGTCCATGTGAGAAGCAGCTCGTGCTGAGGTCGACACCCGCAGCCTTCAGTATCCGCCCCTGCGACTTATTTATTGTCATAGCGAAGCACACGCTCACAGGAAACTGCACGCGCTTGAATTGAAAGGGGTAATTGTGGAGGATCAGTGGTATACGTGGTATAAACACTGTTTCGCCGACACCACAACCCGTTAGAATTTCCGCCTCAATGATATTTCTCTGCAGCGAGACGACATTGAGCCGGGTCCCATTGCACAGTTTCGGCGGAGTGAGATTCCGAAGAAGCATAATTGGGACACCGACCTTTAGCTAAATGGTATGCGCTGGTAGTCCACTTGCACTGAGGGAATTGAGAAATTCTACGCGGTAATGTGATAGAATAATGTGTAGATCACTTCATTTCCCTCAATTTCCGCGAGAATGCATTCATTGATTGCTGAAGTCTAGTCGTTTTTGGGTGTTAAAATGGAGAGAAATAATTATCATGGTGCGGTATCCTATTGATGTCTCCGTACACCAGCCGAATCAAATCTTCTAAGGTGGACACCACTCTTCTAAGTATCTCAGGTAGAACCACCTGGCCACCGTCTACTGGTAGCGTTACCTCACCCTTTTAGGGAACATCAAAAAATTCTTGGGCGTGTACATTCCCGCCAAGCTGTGCTCACATATTCATCGTTAAGCGCAACCTATGAATATGTGGCCATACGAAAGAGCATTTGAACGAAGCATTCACCTTATCAGCCCTAGTTCCTCACGTCACCATAGGCAGCGTTTGTCGGAAATCGCCCCTGAACAGAACTGTAACGCCACCCATCATTTGCTGGTTTCTGCGGATGTCCTGCAAAGTTCTGTTTACCGCCTCTACTGCTTTTCTGTTCGCCATAGTGCATTCATCCCACACGATTAAGGAGCAATCTTTAAGCACGCGCCCTTTGTCACTGTTGCGTAATAGTCCACAAACAGGTGTTTCATTACTCTCTAAATCTATGGGATGATACCTGATGCAGAACCGCAACAGACCAGCTAAAGTATAAGAGATATAAAAATGATGCCATAGCAAAAAATATTCCACGTGAAGAGTATTTTCTGCTGTGAGAATAAATTTGAAAATCTGGAACACCTGTTGTGGAACTCGAAAGTTATAACATATATAGGAATGACGTCTTAGCAAAAGTTGTTTAGTCTGATGGGCATTTCCGGTTGACTTACAAAAATGAAAGATTTGGAACGTCTCGAATCGTCTCGCGCATCACGTTGTTTTCCCGTACCTGTGCTCTTAGAATTCGACATCAGACGTTTCAAATCTTCGATTTTGACGACCCCGTTATCGCTGGCATAAGCAACAGGATCCGCGTACAGAAGCCAGTGTCTAATATTTTATTTCTACTCCCGTTCATCAATTGGGTTTCCAATAGTTGATAAAGTTGAATATTTACCATAGTAGCCACGCTTGGCATGCGGGTTGCCAACAGCATTTTCTTAATATTTTGAGCTATGGTCAGGAAGACGCTGCCCATCTTATGTAGACTTCTACTCCTGTTCATGAATTTAGTTCTTTTCACACGTTCTCCGTGAATAGAACTACATTTGTGAAATTTTGAAGTCTACTCGAACGTAAAAGTTACTGGCATGTGGTGCTAATCAATATTCAATGGGACCAATATTAATAAAGACCATGAAATTAAACCTTATTCTATCAAAACTATATCAACTATAATAATGAATATTATGTAAATAACGCATTTCCGATTCTAGGACAATTTTCCGTAAACAAAGACACATCGGAAGCCCGATATAAAAAAGTGTTGATTGATGTATGATATTTATGCGATTCTAATAAACCAACCTATATGTTTCTGTTGCCTATAATATTGCCAATATTGACGCAGATACCGACGTGTCTCTACAAGTGATCCAGTTTTGCTAATATTAGTACGAAATTTATCAATAATATATCAATAATAAAAGCTAGTATTAAATAAATCATTTGCAGTGAAATATTTTTATTATATTTTTTTCATTTGATTCGAAGGTTTTAATTTAGCGCTTGTGAACTGCACACATTTTTTTAATATAAAAAATATTATAAGAAATTTGAACACATGAGAGGGTGAGGCATAAGGATTACCTATTTTAGGTGTAGTGGTGGTGAAAAATATCATGACAGAAGGGAACAAATGAGAAGAAGAGCAGCTGCATCTTCTTAATTACAACTAGAAAATGAAAAATTGCGGCTGCCAACCAACCTGCCAAGTGTGGCAACTGCAGCAAACTTCCCCCTTATTAGGCAATCTGTGGGTGGGCCTTTGTTCAGCGATGAACTTTCATAGGCTGCAGTGAAATAATGAATTATTGAGGATGATTACTTGGTGCAAAAACAGCAACCACTAAGTATAATGTTATTCTTATAACGCAATAACATAATTACGTCCATTGAGGACGAAATTAATCCATTTCGTACAAACGCTATTAGACCCTTATTTACTTTTTACGAGGCCACCTTACTTAAAGGATGTTTGGATAATTGGGCAAATTGGACGACGTAGAGAGGAGATATAACCCCCATAATTAAATCTTAAGAAGACCTTGGCTACCTATTGGGCCCTACCCTTTTCTTTATTACGTATTACTCCACGTGTCTTGTGGGCTGAAAATTAACATGTTAAAGTCTTAAGCTTTGCACACATTACCAGTAAGTAACGTCTAAATACTTACCGTAAAGAACAATACAATATTATATGATATTAAAAAGAATGTTACCTGGAAACATATTCAGGTACAAGTTTATAAATATATTTACATAGGCGAAAAAGGAAAGTATATATATATTTTTTAATTTCATACGCCAGTGTTCGACTGTAGTGATGATGCAGCGGAGGATGGACATTTAAAAATATTTCATAAAACCATATGTCTAAATTAATGTATAACTTCGGATATGGAGCAAATCGCAATAAAATTACAGGAAACAAAGTGTAATACTACCATAATCTGTTGTATAAATTATAACCGTAACTTGTTCAAAACAAGGTAATCCTTTGCCTGATTCACTTATCTGTGTTCAACAAGCTCAACTGACTAATTTATCACTAAACTTATGCAATAGGCGGACGGACGGTCAAGTTGAAGAAAGTCGTTTACATAAAACTTTTACATTTACTAAGGTAACGTTTCACTAAAGTGATACGAACACATGTTGGAAACTTTCTTTTCTGTTCTAAATATTTTTTCTTTTTTTTCAGTCTCTTAATCCAGTAATACTTTATGAAAAAGAATTGGCCGTATTAATGATTTAGTGTGATTTAGAAGTGTAATTTGTACAAGAAAAAATGGGTTTTGTATTGCTCAATTTGACATTTTCGATTGTTCTCTACATACAGCTCGTTGTTATTAATAAACAAACATATTATGTTAGTACCGTTTCGTGAAACGTGTTTTCGTATTTGTAGTAATTATAAATAAATTAGTAAGACGATATCCATTTGGTTATAAAACTAATTTTATATGCCACCGCAATCCTGCCGTACTTATGAGAAATATACATATATATAAAATAAAAAAATAGTTACGTAAGGTTATTTCATCTAAGTAAATTTCCATTTTATCATTCTACAAACCATACGTTAAATTTTAGTGTAAGTGAGTAAAAATTGTAATTAAAAAGGGATAAAAAGCAAAAAATCAAAATTTTTATAGCTAACAATTGTATTTATAGGTCTAAAATCTATGGTATTTGACAGAATCAGGCGTTACTTTGCGGAAATCCATTATGCCTCTACACGAGGCATTCTCTGGTAATGTAGACTCTACGGCGACTGACCGCTAAGACTACGTGTAGTAGAGTCCGTGCGTAGAGTCTACATTACCTGAGGATGCCTCGTGTAGAGGCGAAACACGTCTTCCCTGGAAAAGTGGTGTTGGAAGTAGTGGTACCGGGAGTAGTGGTGCTGGGACTAGTGGTGGCGGGATTGGTGCATGCAATTGAGGGATGACGGGAGGTGCTCTCCAATCCAGGTAAGACACATCATTGTATTTTTAGTTAACGGAATGTTGCAAAATAATTAATATATTTATTAAAATCTATGGCGCTCTGAATTATTTTTTTAAATTAATTAAATTAAAGTAACATAACTTAAAAAGTCATTATCTACGGTCAAAGTTCTTTAGAATTGATGAAAAGATTTACTGGTATCCCTGAGCGCTTCAATTCTTTATCCTTTTCCCGTCTTCTGTTTTACACTAATGACTTGCCTCACCTTGTTACTTACGTCAATAGCCACGTTATACTGTTATTTTCTGATGATTCCTAATTAATTTTCAAACCCAAATTGCAATAATTAAATAAGGACCATGTGAACAATGCTGACAATAATGATGACATACCGCAATTAATAATCAATTATACTTAGAACATATACATTTATGGGAGCCATCGAATTTATTCCTGCGGTTAATGAAGTTATTCATGGACACTTAAGTACCCAGTTGAGCAGCATACTCATTTGTCCTCGTTTCTAAAACAAAAAAAAAAGCTCGTAATCGCACCATACAACCGAATAATTTAGTTTCGTTAACTTATGGCCTAATTAAAAGTTAGATTTTTTATAGAATAAGGCTGATAAGCGAACACACAATCCACCTGATGGCAAGTGGATTCTGCGATCCATAGACATCGACATCTATTCTCTATTAACAATTGAAATGAAGAGTGACAACCCTGAGGACTAAGATGTATTGTCTCGTTTCCAGTAAAAAGGGCTCCGGTTCTCTACAATCTCCATACGAAACACATTACGCTGCTATTTCACATAGCACCATTATAATGATTTTCCATGCTGGTATTCTGTGAGAGTGTGGTCTTTCCCTGTCGAGCCGATCCGTTCGTGCTACAATTAAAATATAGCTGCAGCGTACTACCTCGTTTAGTTTTTCTTTACTTTACTATGTTGGATTTTTTATTTCACTACAAATAAAACTCTGCTTTTTATCGTATTAAATACTTTATATCTTTAAAAATACTGATTACTTATGTTAGATCACACGTACATGCAGTAGAATTTTCTACTGAATACGGTGTTATTGTTTTTTTTTTTAGAATTGATTGACAGCTTTAGCAGATATGTACATGTGTTTCTTATACAAACGTCCGTATTAAGAAGTTAGATATAACGTGATTTGTAACCGAATTGATTATTTTATTTTTAAACTTTAAAATTTGAAAAACTTTGGGTTACTAAAAATATGTATGAATTTGTTGATTAGTTTATAGGATTGGCAATCACAGTACCTAGGGATTATTTATTTAATTTATTTATTCACTACCTCCTCGCAAACATATGGTTTTTTTAGACAAAAAAGCCACTTCATGATAACCATAGCACTTAATAATCAGTGTTCCTTTATCAAAATAACTAGTAACTTCGGGGCTCCTGGGCTTAAATCTATCAAGAGCTTTCTTGTGAAGACTACTGCTCGAAATAGACATTTCCAAGAAATTCTCTCGGTATAAATAGTATTTTATGTCAACTCTTTCTTCCTTCCTGTCATCCATCTCATAGTCTGGTGACGGACTGATGGCACCGACTGATGGTAAAGATGGAAAACAATTTTAAATTCTGATAGTAAATTTGACGGACTGGCGGTAGGGAGTTGCATTAGCAAGTGTACGTGCAAGAATATCACACAACAACCCCTCAGACCAATGTGGTGGGTATACGCAAATCTTCCAGGTAAGCTATAAGACTGAATTAAGATTTATAATGGTAGTGATTTTTATGTCTATCAAATTCTTTAACTTCCTTCCTATAATTAATTCCATTTTAAATTGCATAAAATGAACGTAGAGAACGTAGATGGTTTTCTGAAATATGTCAGCCGCAGTCGTCAGTTACCTTTCTACACGTACCCATTTCAGGTAGACATTTTGTTGACAGATAAGACCGAGCCAAGTCGGGCTCGTGCCACAGCGTAATTCAGCGGCTTTGTGCGCGACCTACCTACAGTTGGAAACTGATAAAGCTTTGTTTTCTTCTTATCTTTAGTACTGAGCCGTTTTCACACCGACTGAGCTTCAAAATGTAACAATAAAAATATTAATTAGAAACCTTTCTTAGCTTCTTTTTTACCTATATCGTACATTTGTATCAAAATAATGTGTATCAAAAGAGAAATTTTATCAAGAGAAAGTGCAATACGTTTTTTTTTAAACCGACTGCGTAAAGTGTTTCTTTAACAGAACAAAAGTAGACATACATACTTTACACACTCTTAAAACATTACCCTGGTTCTGAAGCAGTCGGATAAATCACTAACAGGATACATTCGATCCATAAAGATATACTTTTATGTTGCTATTAGTATCTATTACTTTTATTGAAACGGTTTTCTTTTTGGTTTGTTTCGTCTTTCGTAATGCGTACGGGAAAGATTTAGAATAATTTCCCAGCGCCTGTCTTTTTGTCCGATTACAATATCGTTGGTCTCTGGCTTTCAAAGCAAAAGTGAATACACTTTCATTACGCTAAGACAGTGTGATTTGCCAGAAGATGGGACTATAGCCGAGCAATGACACAGGGTAAGTAAAAACATAATATAATCAATTGTTTTACCCAATACCTGGTTTTGCAGGGAAAGCACGTCGAAACAAGCCGACATTTACACTACAAGCATGGGCAATCCTGTTTACTGACAAACTAACTGGAAAGATTCTAGAGTAGTAAATAACAGACTTGTCCTCGAACTACGCAGATAAATTATACGTTGTCAGATTTGTTTGTCCTTCCAAAAAGGAAGAATAAAACTAACATTTTTTGCTCAAAATGTGGTACAGTATGTAAAGTCCACTGTATTATGCTTGCAACATGTCAAAATTATATGCAACTTTATATTTTTCATTTATTTCATAAATATTGTTTTCCAACGTAAAAATATTATAGTTCTTTTTAGTCGGAAATTTGACTAGAAATGATGACTGTTCTTTTTTGTTTTTGTTTATAATAAGAAAAATGAAGTGATTTTATTTTTGCAGAAGTCCTAAATTTATTTTTGTAGAGGAATTATTTTGAGTTTAAAAGATTTAATTAGGAAAAAAATTAAATGAAATTGTCTATGTTGTTTTCAACAATAAAAGTGTGTCTTGTTGAACAATTGTGTTTTATTGTGTGATTAACATTATAATCAAATAATATCAAACTTAATTTATATAAATAATACGATAAATAAGTGTAAATAAGAAAAATGGTTCATAAAAATTACCACATACAATTTATACACTACATAATACAGCTCGAGTCAAATTAGACCCATGTATACCGTTTACGTGGTTAAAATATGTTTACCAGTTAAGGGTTAATTTTATCAATTTTTGAGTTTTTAGATGTAGATGTCTATGGGCCACAGCATCCACTTACCATCAGGTAGACTGTGTGCTCTTTTGTCAACCTGATTATATACATATTCAAAAATTCCATATTAATCCTCGGGGATGACAACGCATCTACATTTTTATTCCCAATCCAGGATAGGTCTATGGACCGCAGTATCCACTTACCATCACATGGACTGTTTGCTCATTTGTCACTCCTACTCTTTAAAAAACATTTAATGTAAGTTCATTTTTCACCATTAATTCTTTACCAAAATGTGCCACTAAATAGTAAACACTATTTGTGGACCATGGAAGGCCATGCTCCTTCCACGGTCATTAAATTGTCGTAGTTATTGCCATGTGATGACAAATTCCTTCTACTTACACAAACACCCATCGAACTGAAAATCACAGTCGTGGCGGCGAATCGCTCGCACTAGTATTTTGGATAGTACGGTCCCTCGCTTCATTGATTTCGGGAATCAACGACGTAAAATAAGGTGGGTGTACCATGGAAGGCCACTCTAACAAATAAACAGTTATTATTCGTTTATTTACTGGATATATGAAACTAAATAATATTTAAGTAATACTTCGTTTTATTACGTAACATATAAACCACTTCTCTTTATTGTAGATTTAATCGCTATTTATTAAACTTTAGTGTTAAATGACTGATTTATTATAATGGCCTTCTAAGAAACCTTGTTCCTAGCAAGGCCATTTGGAAGAGTTCAATAGAACTTAAGCTCAATCAATATTGATTAAATCTGCAATTTACAAAAGTGGTTTATATGTTACGTAATAAAACAAAGTATTACTTAAATATTTGTTAGTTTCATTTATCCAGTAAATAAACGAATAATAACTGTGTATTTGTTAGAGTGGCCTTCCTTGGTACACCCACCTTAGTTGTACTATACTATCTCCAGCGCGGCAGGAATATCTTGGAATTTTTTGCCGCGGTCTAAATTAGCCCAGAAGTTGTTTAAAAATAAAAATAACAAATTTAAAAAACAACATTAATAAGCTAGTTAAGTTAATAGTAAGTGCTACGTGCTTACAAAATCGTAAGATGCAAGTTATTATATAATTTATGACGAATATCTAAATTATGAATTTCTTTTGACCCCATTGAAGATAATTTATCGCATTAAATATAAAAATAAAGTATTGCCAGGTATTAAAATTTGCCTTAATTTAGGGTGTAGAATATCATTCATTAATTCATTACAGGTTATAAAAAAACCTACTACAGGACAAAGGCCTTCCCTATAGTAGTACACACAGTACATAAGAGTCTATTAGACTCTTAAATACTGGGTTTACTGTGTAGTAGCGTTGTAGGATTACCCACTACCCCATATCGTCCCGTAGGTGTCGTAAGAGACAGAGGGAAACCGAAACAGGGGATAAGCAGCAGCGTCTTTATAATAATAACTCAAAATAATAAAAAACTGCGGTTGCCAACCCGCATGCCAGGCGTGGCCACAATGGCAAAATCCCCCATATGAGACAATCTATGGATGAGGTCTATATTCAGCAGTGTACTTTTATAGACTTTAATAGATGGATGGATGGAAGTAGTCCAACATACAGGAAGCACCTAACCTCTTGCATTCCAGTTGTGGTATTATAAAACTGGAAAATATGGGATGGTTATTCTAACTATTTTAGAAAGCTACAGATCTTCCTGACATTTTCTTAAGCAAGTAATAATTGATAACTATCGCAGTTCTTACGCGAGTACGGGAGAAATATAAGGTAACGATGCTCTAAAACCTATACGCGTTTGCAAATCGTTGCTCATCGGTGCTCGGTTTCTTTTCGAGCAACGTGCGCAGGACTTTTGGTCGCTGCATATGATGTTTTCTTTGCTTGTTTTGATTAGTGTTTTAAAGATCCACTTATGCAAACTATGACGTTTACTGAGCGCTAACTATACCAACGTAAGAAAGAAGACGTAAAATTCAGGTTTTATTTATTTATTTTATCTAATATTGTTTATTGCACAGAATTAAAGTTGTTCAAAACGACTATAAATCAACAGCACGCTATAGATTATAAATTATAAATTTCTCGCGCGCTATTAAATATGCTATGTTAAAGCGCGATATTTATAAGAAAGCGTGTAGGAGGCCAGCAAGCGCGTTAAGTTTTGCCGCACGCTTTATCTCGTAGCACGTTACATTATTACACGTACGAATTAACTTGAGACTCCGCTGGAATGCGACCCCCTTCCCGACTCCCCGCACCGCGTCCCGCGCT
>DWHP01004588.1:0-12475 GCA_018247895.1 Parnassius honrathi
AATATAGAAGAAAGAAAATAGTCTCAGTGGTTTTATTCTCCACCAACCCAGCACACAATTGTGCCTATAGGGCACACTAATGCTGAACATAGGCTCCCCCCTCCCCAAAGTTTCCCTCATAAGAGGGGTTGCCATGGTTGCCACGCTTGGTAGACGGGTTGGTAACAGCAACATTTTTTATAGTTTTAATAGTTACTAGGATGATGCTGCTGCCCACGGGCTGCCATGGGGTAGTGGATTCATTACACGGCTATCTAAGCATATTAAATAATAATAATAATATCCTCCAGACTGTAGACTCCGGACTACTAACAACATCTTGACAGAATAACCCAATAACCGATTTTAGCCTGTCGCAGAATTCGAAATCGGGACCAAAGGATCAACAATCAATTATACTTATGACAACTTAGTCGTACTTTTTTGAATCTCTGTAAATTTACTTAAAGTTCTAACAAATAATTAAACTCAGTTATTAACAAATTCTATATTTAGTACCAAAACGATTTTTTTTTATAAAAATTGCCAATTTTTTGTCTATTATACTATTTTTGTAATTTGTGCATCTTATCTTCTGCGATATTAAACAGTGGATTTACCACCTAGGGCTACACTAGCTTACACTGGCTTACAATAAGTACAAAGAAGCCCGACCAAAGTCCACCCAGTCCAGTATTAAATAACAGAAGACCTTGACAAAATATCATTCTAAAAGTACTGATTTTTGGGTAAAGTTATGCAGCAGCACGAATGCGTTTCGTATAGAACACCACCCCAAAATAGCAGCATAATCCTGTTTTGTTTAATCACAGGGTGAATAGAATCGGACATCCTTATTTATTGAGGAGTCATTCCATATTATTGGGTAAAACTTTCTGACTGTAAATATAAGGCAGATCTAAATGATGCTTATGTGCCACAGCATTCCCATCTAGTGGACTATACGTTCGTTTGTCCCTCTATTGCTATAACATAAGGCCGTCATTGTTGTGTTACCTTGAATTTATGAAAAATATTTGATTACGCAGCATATTTTAAGAGTGAATAAACAAAAAATAAAAGCAAGGGTGAACACTTGAGGACAATGCCGGAAAAATATCGTCGAAAATAGAATGAGTGACAGGTCTTTGTCATGCGAAATTTTTTGACGGTCTTAGGGGAGCTACTATTAATAATTTAAGGAACTATTCTGTCATTAAACGGTCACTTTTTAATAACACCGTGGTGTGACTTACAATGTGTAATTTGATTTTTTTTATTTTATCCATGCGTGCAAAAGTGGTTAATGATTATTCATATTTAATGTAAATAAGAAGTAATAAGAGATATGTGAAATAAAATAATTATATTTGTATACTTAATACTCTTACCCTTATTACGAGAAAATTTTTAAATTAATGAAGACACGACGAAGAAATCGCTTCGTAACGCATCCATTCACGCATCAATTACCAAAATTCCACCGACCGTACTTCGCAGACGTGCCAATAGGCACATACAATATTGCCGGATTATTTGCAAATTGATTTAATCTGCCGAACACGGCTATGCTTTTAGCGAATCATTTTATGTTGTAGCACTTTTAACTTTGTTTACAGAACGCGTTCAAGCAGAACACTATTTAGTAACACACTTTTGAGATGAACCGTGCCGTTTCGTTGCGTCTGTCAAATTAAACTCATTGTGAATAGTAAAAAACTAACAAGGTTTTACATACATCGTTTCTTGTATCAGATATATAGAAAAATAATTTTCGATTTCGTGTTGTTAAACATTTTATACAATTTTGTTTAATAAAATAAAGTAAATAATTTAATATGTCGCCGCGTCTATAAAATACTGGACTTATCAAGAGTGATCGAGAGGTTGCTTCACTCTAGGAGAATGTTATATCGATGGTGGCGTGTGAAAATAGTGGAAACATGGGTGCGAAATTCCGCCTAAGTCGTCTTACGAGTGTTAAGACTTGTAACATGGCAGTATAGTGGTTCTGCCCATTGTTGTAGCGATTCTTCTAGTGCAGGCAAGGAACATCGTGTAGCTGAAAGGCCGGTGGTGTTGGTTTGGATACTTTAGTGTTATCATGTAATTACGTCCCCCATACTGTATAATTGTGATGAGGCGGGGACATATTATGGTATGGTCGAAATGTAATTACTCTATAGTCTATACTGAATGTACAGCGCTGTACGCTGTTTTATTGCGTACTAGAGAACCTAATTTCTGGACCTCGACTACAGCGTCTTCTACCGAATCCAATCGAGTTCTTAAAACATAACCACACAAATACGTACAAAAACTTCATCAAAACCGTTCGAGCCATTTTTCAGTTTTAGCGACTCTAACAGACAGCGTTTGATTTTTATATATAAAATAATGATTAATTCGACTGCATCGTTGGTCTAGTAGTTGTAGTCGAGCCAAAAAAATTGATTATTGAGTTTTTCCGTCAAGAAATTCTCAGTATCTGGCCGAAGTCAGGAAGTTGGCGTTGTCTCACCCCCATGCCCCGGAAAGTACGTAAAGCCGTTGCTCCTGCGCCTGATCTCTCTCCGGTCGTGTCGGTTTACCGTCCCAGATTACCAGAGTGGGGCAATAGAGAGAGCACCTGTGCTTGCGCATACGCTTGGGCACTATAATCCTGTCCTGCGTCGATGGCTGGTCTCCGTTGAGGCACGCTGCCGTGACCGAAATTCGGTCTGGAGAATATTATTATTATTAATGAATAATTTGGTAAGCAGAACCGTGTCTTGTGACATTCCTTGAGGAACCTCCCTCTTTGTTCAGCACCGCTGCTGTCCACACTTGGGGTGAGTTGTTATGATTATGATGATGTGATGACCCTAGTGTTCACGGGATATTCGCAAAATATGTTGCATTTCATGGATAGACAGAATAAGCCATACCTTCGTTTATTACGTACATATCCACCTGATGATAACATATAAAATAAATTTATACCTACATTACGTAATTATATTTTATAGATATTTTTTTCAGTTTTTAACGGTTTGTAGGTAAACCGTTTATAATGCACGAACAAAGCAATACAGTTAGTGCGCTGTACTTTCGCAGAATAGACGGTTTCTCGAATTAAACACAAAACTTAAACTCGTTTTGTGTGTAATTCGTTAACGATCAATGATCACATGCACTGTAGTTTGTACGTTCCTTTGACTGGCGTTGATTGGATCCGTGGTGCGATATCGTGGACCGCGTTGCGAGCATTTCATACTTCCACTAGCAAGCATCAAATAACAAGGAAAATTGATGTTTTTTTTGCATACTAGCGACACGTCCCCGCGTCGTCTGGGTGAGATCTATTAATGTGGCATCATTTAAAATAATCAGCAGTTACCACTTATTTTATAAATTTCACGTTTATTCATCAAAGATAAAACTTTAAGTTTTCCGGAAAAAAATATAACTTCGATTCCTTCTAGACTTGCTCTCTGTACGATTATAAAGCTTCATCACAATCGGTTTTCAGCCAGGCAGATAGACGGACAAAACATATTCAAGCATGCATATAACCCGTCGAGCTCAACAGAATCCAGTTGCTACCGTATATGGGCTGGTGCTGCAAAATGCCACCTAGCGGCATCGGACTCAATGGAATGGCGTGCTAAGAGGCTTATTGGTGATTCGAATTTGGTTGAAACCAATCTTGCCAGCCTCGAGCACCGGCGCAAAGTAGCCAGCCTTTCGGTCTTCTACAGGACGCATTTAGGAGAGTGTGTGCAGGAATTGCATAATTTAATTCCTCCCTCTCCCTTCCACCATCGGACAACTCAGACGTTCGGCCAGTTTCCACCCTTTCGTTGTTGACTTACCACGCTTTCGACCCAAACGGTTTGCTACGTCGTTCGTCACGCGTACAGCAAAGGAGTGGAATAAGTTGCAAGCATCTGTCTTTCCATCGGATTACAATGTGGGTGTCGTCAAGGCAAGAGTGAATAGGTTTTTGTTAAGTCAGTTCGTTTTACCACCTTAAGCTACATCACTACTTACTATCAGGTGGGATTGTAGCTAAGTGCTGGCTTAGAAAAAAAAGTTAAAAAAAAGTTGTTTTCATATTACAGAAAACTATATAATCAAAGATGCTTCAACTATATTTTTGCAATTAATGTTGTTGCAGTGCGAATACGTCGGCCTGACCTGACCGGGTAGTAACCACGATCGCACATAATAGCAGCGTAAAATAGCAGCCAAATTCACTTACTGTAAATAAGGCATTCCACATTAGTCCTCAGGTTGGACGTAGGCGTCAATGGGCCGAAATAATCAGAAAATAATTTTTAAAGGCAAGCGCCTTTAAAAAATATTTTACGGTAGTCTTTTGAAACATTAAGAGATAAATGCTCACATTTGTTATCACTTTTAACTTAACTTCAAAAGCACTGGCTAATAAATGACGATTTTAATATAGAAATAACAAGACGTCAAGAGAGCGCAATTTGTTTATCAATACAAAATATCTGTATAATTTTTCAGTCCGTGTGTATGTGACATGACTTAGCTCCTCCCAACTCGACCCGAATTTTGTTGTGTAATCAAGTTGATTCGAGAATGGTTTGGATTCACAACTGGCCCCGTAGGCGGCGCCGTTGTCGAGGTACAGAAATCACCCGTGCGAAGCCGGGGCGGATCGCTAATATTATATTAAGTTCTTTGCTCAATAGATTGTTGTAAAGTATCTATAAGTCCGCTGCGTTGTGTTTTAGTTGTGCAATAAGAGTTTTTTTTTTTAGAATTAGGGTGACAATCGAGCACACAGTCCACCTGATGATAAGTGGATGCTGTGGCCCATAGACATCTACATTTATCCTCGACTAAGAATCAAAACGCAAATGCATTGTCACCCCTGAGGATTAATCTGGAATGCCTACGAAACACATCAGTATTAAGCTGCTATTTTACGCTAGTATTCTGCGAGAGCGTCGGTCTTCCCGGTCGAGCCGAACCATTAGTGCTACTACAACCATAATATAGCTGCAGGGTGGCACTACCACGTATAAAATAAATAATGCCGCAAAATATTTTGATGAACAGTGTAGAACGAGGGCGAACTAATTTATTTTCTGGTATTAGTCGACCCACATGCGGTGAAATAGCGACCGCGCGGCGTGCGGACACTTGCACGCATTTTACGCCTCAATAAGATTCAACATTAAACCGGTTTAAACGGACGAAACGACATCCAAAAGAATAGACAGGTTTTTGTTGAGCAATATTAAATATATAAGTAAAAAATATTAAAAGAAGTAGCTTTCTATCTTCTATTAGTTTCTATTAGTTGTTCTGCTGTAAGTTTTTCCAAAATACCATATAATTAACAACCCTCTACTGCTAGAGACAAGCCTTCCCTCAATTCTCAAGGAGTGCTGGAGCTGGGAAGGGTCCGCCGCGATACTACGATGCATATTTATTAGCGGACTTCACAACATGTCTCCGAAATATATATTTTTATAATTTTTCTAACATTGAATTATTAGAAAATACATCAGTAACGCCGTCCACAGATATCCAAAGACGAGTAGTAACAACAATACTTGCAACCTAAAGACTAAGTCTATAAATTCCATGATTCGTTATTCAATTGTAACTACCATAAAACAACTCTTAAAGGAAATATTGAGATTTCAGTAACATGGTTAGACAAGATTTTAATACAGTTAAACTATCATTATTAAGATTCTGTAAAGAAAACTTATTTCCCCGACTCTATAGACAAGTCGCTTCACGCTGAACAACGTTACTCGTTTAGCACATAATTATAATAGTTAATGCAGCTTTGTCTTTCGAAAATATGTCGAGTAGAAACATATTTTAATATTCCTATGAAAGTACGATTCAAAACTATAATTACTTTCAAAATAACCCGATTTCCCGCACCAAAGCTTTAACTAGCCTTCATAAATTAATCGCTTTGTATGTTACAATTAATTGAAATATCATGAAACAAGACGTAGCTGTGCTAGCAAGCAACAAAAACACGCGGAACTGAATTTTGATTACAGAAGTAGAGTAGCTCTATGAACGATTCAATTAGAAAATGCATCAAAATAAACCGCCTACTACGCCTTTCGAATCAAGCCGGTTCGATGGGGTCCCACCCTATAAAAGAGGTCGTTGACCTTTCGTCCGTCTCACTCTCATATTACGTTCATTAGAAATTCCTCTATCTCTTGTATTCAGTGTGTAACCTCTCGTTGAAATTAAATATTAAAACAAAGATTTCTGAATTTTGTAAATTGTTGATGATTTATTTGCATTACATATATTAGAGAACTTTATAAATCTGAAAAGTTAATATGATGGATTTGACTGCCTACATTCAGAAATCGTACATAGGCACTCTTCAGATTTTAATTTGTATTTCCAGCTTTGATCTGGTACCAAATGGGATTTCAAATTATTGTCGTATTACTTTTTCTTTATATAAAATAAACATCTTCATATGATTAAACCATTAAAATATACGGGTTGGACTACCCTAATATCATCAAATTATATCGGAATATAGAAAATTTTTTCAAATAATAACCATAAAATCCGCAAAATTTCATAAAATTTTACAGATTGTCGAGTCCATAAGGAAGTTGTGCGAGGAAGAAAACTTTTTGTAAATCGCACAGTAGTGGACCGCCAATTATCCAGGTGGTAAGGATGGTATCTCGAGTTCCGTCGCGATGTGCGATGGTGAAATTGAGCGACTGGAATTAGTCCGAACAATTCCTCTGAGCACTACTCGTGGTAAATACGATAGAATACGCAAAGAAATTGACGCAACATCTCTTCGCAGCGCCAGTGAGTTAAGCCGATCAAAAAGTGCTCGGTTGCCGCCGATTCGAACCGCTCTGCGCTGGATGCGATCAAATGGAAGGAGCTGGTACTGAGGAGCCCTGGTCCAGAGATAGGAATGGTATATGTATTGGCAGTAAATTATTGGTAAAGACACCAGTTAGAAAAATTAATATATATCGAAATATTTTGTTTTTTATTTCTAAGAGATGCAGTTTCCTCACGATGTTTTCCTTCACTGCCGAGCACAGAAGAAAATCATCAACTAAAATTGCAACTAACGATTTCATTGGCGGGGCTCGAACCCGGGTTGTTCGCGTATTGTGAAATTTACAGCGAGCCCTTAGCCCCTAAGCTACGCTACCATGGCTCTCAAGCGACGTAATGTAACACTTATTCTAATGATGATCATCGACACCAGCGCCGCAAAAATGTCCAAACACGCTCACGCTAAATAATCTTTTGAATTAATAATATCGCTTTCTAATCATAAATAACACAATAATTAGAAGTTCTTTGTTCACGTTATCGTGTAACGCGTAATAAAATATACAAGAAAACCCGCATGTATACACAATATAGTTTTTCAGAAAAACTTATGAAAAACTACCAGCATACGAGGTGAAATTTTACTATAGTATACGAGACGCATCTTAACCCCGATCTATTCTTAATTAACACTCAAAATGCAGGTGCGTTGCAACCCTTAAGGACTGTGATGACTCGTTACCATCAAGAAAGACTTTTCTGACGAGAAAAAACTAGACTTCCAGTTTTTATCACTCAGCCGCATAAATGTGCTGTTATTATTTGCGAGTGTGTTTCTTCCCCAGTCCAACCGTAACAGAGCTGTAGCGTGACACAACCACGTAACAAATAAATCATTATTCGATATAAAAATATATCTTTATTGAAATGAATACATTTTATTGATAATTTTGTAGAGAATGGGAGACCCTTTTGATGAGGCATTCCGTCTTCGTCCTCAGGCGTGACAACACATCTGCATTATGATTTAAATTTAAGGATAGATGTAGACTTCTATGGGACACAGCATCCACTCGACATCAGATGGGCTGTGTTTTCGCTTGCCACCCTTATTCTAAAAGAATCATACCGCGGTTTACGAACTGCTGCCGCCGCCTGCTACCCGCATATGACGATTATACTTGTAATTGTTGCTTTGTGTAAGTGCTCTTTGGTTACTTATTATTATAATTTGAAATGGGTTTGCTAATTACAGGAAACTGCAATAAGAATATCAACGCAAACCGTATGTAAGCTGCTATTGTTACTGTGCGTTGAATAAAGATAGAGGAACAATATGGCATATTAATTAGTGTCGTTGGTCATCGATTATAATTTTAAATATCAGATTATAAATAATAATATTGGTTTCCGACATGAGCACAGCGAATGAAAATAATATTTCTGGTTAGCATTTTGTGCAACTTTAAGTTGCAGCATTTATACGTGAAAAATATTATATGTATAGTACCTAAATAGAATGCGATGTGACGACTGCTCGCATTGAACGTTGAATCACGCCGCGAAAAATTAAAATTCGTCTCTGGCCACTGCGGCGACAGACGAAAACTTCTTTTTAACATACTACGAAAAACAGTTCTGGTGATTTCACAATTTTCATATAATTTGTGTTGTTGCAAATATAAAATGCCACTGCTATATATGCGATTATGTCCAGGCAAACAAAGAATTATTTGTTAATATCTTACAACAATAATCTTACTGTTCCAAATGAAAGTCTGTGTCAAAGGCCGGTAGCGGTGTTACTGCGATGTGTGTTTTCATACCTGTAACAAGAAAAAAAATTATAAATAAGTAACTTTTATAGAAACCTAAGACACATTCGGACCGATGAAGAAAATAACATAAGTGTAAGCTTTACTTTAATAACGTAATAAAATAGAGTAAATATATCCTTTTGGCAAACGTATTCTTTGTACGTTTCGTTGTATCCTCATCGTCATCATTGTTGTCGGTTAGAAAAAAAGACTGCGAAACTCAAAAGTTCGCTAATCGACGTAAGTACTGAACTACTTCTTGTACTAGAAGTCATTTTCCATTTGGTTTGAGCAGTCATCGTCATCATTTATTTATTTATTTCGTGGATCATAGGTATTACATAGATATTAGATACATAATTATATAATCAAATGCAGCTATGTCCTACACCGTGGGCATACGACGTACGTTACAAAATACAAATTACAAGTTACAAAGTACAAAATTATTAAGAAATAACAAGAAGAAATAACAATTAAAGTAAGTACCTAAAACATATCTGTATGCAGTGTGAATGCAACTTTAACAAACACTAGTGTATGCAGAATTTGAGAAAAAATAAACCAATCTGGCATATCAGAAATATAATTATATCATAAATATGTATATTAATTATGACTGTGCAAATTTATTATGTACAATTTTTTTTAAATTAAAACTATTGGGTATCTAAAAATCATCATTAAGGAAAGCATTTAAATGTATGATAGCTTTTATCAATTAGTACACTGACAAGCGTTTTTTTAAATATTTTACATTTTTTATATCTTTGATTTTTTTGGGTATTTTATTATATATTTTAGGCGCCATGCAAAATACACTTTTGTTAAATAGCGCTGTTTTACTTGCAACTGAGCATAGTTTATCTGTATGTCGCATACTGACATGATGTTCATAAAGATAAATGTTCATTTTAACGAACATGGTGACTTCTAAAATATATAGTTTATTAGTTAATAATTCCGATATTAGTGGTGCTATCAGTACTGGTGTATTCTTATCTTAAATATTTTAAAAGTATAAAATCTCCCAATTTAGTCTTAAAAAAGTTACTGACGCTCAATGAAATATAATGTAAATGGTATGTAGTAAAGTTACAATACGTTAGCGATATATAATACGAAGGCTTCTGTTTTTTTGGACTAAACGCGGGCTGAAAACGAAAAAACATCGAAAAGGGAAGCCGTCGGATGGAATGCTAACTCCCGTATGAATCCGTAGGAATGAATAAAAAATAGCTCCCATAAAGGGCGTACGGGTCAAAAGCGAGATACCTCGGAGTATAATAAAGTCTCTTTTTTCCACCGAGATCCCGGCAACGTTTCAAATTAAAAAGTAATGTGGTTTTCGTCAATTGCAAAGGCGGCTCTCCGCACATTGTTGTTTCCATGATAGCACACCCGACATCCTATTTTAAAAAAATGCTTAAGAGCTCTTGCGTGCGCATCACGCGGCTTTTCTAGTGTTGCCATTAATGTACTCTGTATAGCGGCTGAACATTTTGCATAGACATTATAGAGGCACTTTGTTACATGAATCGTCCATTAGGTCTAAGAAAATCTCTCTATATTAACGAAATGTTTAATAATACGTATCACTACGATTTAATTGCAAGGTAAATTTGATATTTAATTCCGTTTTTATATTTTTACTTAATTTAGACTTTTACGATCAGGTGATTAAGTCATCACAGTACAATCTCCTTGTTGTATATATTTCTAATATAATGTGTAATAATAGCATTTCAATGTTTCAAAGTTAGTTTTCAGTTTCTAATAGCATTTTGTTAAAAGATTTATTAAAAATATTGAATAAACTAGGTCTTATGAAAAATTTCTTCCATTTATTGCAAAGAATGACAAAAATATGTGTTTCATTATTAAATCGGTCATATTTAGATAGGTGCGACGAACAAAGCGGGGTGCAGCGTGATGTCCACAGATACATAGTAGCAACCGGCAAAGGGCCAGAAAAAGAATTTTAAGGCTTTTCATAGTCTTGACACTAGCTATAAGTTAAACTAGAACTCTTAAATAAAAAGTCAAAAATCATGAAATACGTAATAATTTAAAGTAAGTTTTAATATTTCATAAACCATTAAAATCATATGGCCCGATTCGATTTGTACTAGTACTCGTAATGCTGAGGGCAAATAATTAATCCCTTGGTCCATAAAAATATACGTCACGTTATAATTTCATATATTCATGATCCCACATCGTTACATTTTGCGTGGTTAAATAATCTGCAGTATTTACTTCAAGCTCCACTTTACCGGCTTACCAAGGAAATGAATCACGAGTAAGTGCAACGCTAGAACAAATAAGTGCGAAGTTGGGAAGTAAGCACGTTCCACAAGCGTCGCTTTAAAATACGATGCTTTGTGTGAAAGTTACTTGAATATTTTTCGTACCGTTTAAAACGCGACAAACTATAATTTATTTAAAACAAATATTTACTATCGTATGCAGCTACGGAAGAAAGGTTCTTGAGTGGTAGCCTCGAACTGGCTAAAGAAGTGTAGGGCGATTCCCACTAAATAATGAAGACTTGGTACGAGATGCACGTGGTTCAGCACCATGCGGTGTGGCACTCCCAGGGACAGGCTTATGTTCAAAAGTGGCCCTTGATTGTCTGTAATAATGATGACAATGATGATGGTACCCAACTAGCATCATCGTTTTAAACAGCCACGGTTGGAGATGGGGCACTCTTGTTGGCAGAGAAGCTTTGCTTTAATCGCCTAGTGTGGGGCAAATTATTGATCGCGCTAAAAGACGCCACGCACCTTTCGGGCCACATCCCCTCACCAGTCCGAATGTTTTATATTTGGCATAATCGTGATACTATCACTTCACTCTCGTATTAGCATACCCCATGATTGCCTCTTACAACGTAGAAATGGCGTAATGGATTATCTTACGTCGTTATCACACAGCAAAACGTAAAATGTTACCTTTTATTCTTAATCACCTAGGATTCATTTTTCAGTTAGATCATAGCCAACAATTATTACAATAGGTTATTCATTCCTTGCTCAAACCAATTAGATCATTAGAACCAGTTAGATCACAAAAATGTAAACTTTGGTTTCGGTATTTTAGCACTTGCTTATTGAGGACATACTTCTTTAAAAAAAAAACGGAAAATGGAGCTGCTACGATGAAAAGAACAAAGGTTTTGTTTGCCAATTAGAAACCATTGATAGTAAGAGTTTTTATTGTTACGCTATCCATCGGGATACACGATTTTTCTGTTACTCGTTTATCCCTGAAAAGTCTTTCTTATTAGGTTTAGGTTTATTTCAGACTTACGTCAAAACTTATAACAACTACCATTAAAAAAATAAAACTTAGATTATTGCACAAATTAACTGACAGAAAACGATGGGCTGAGAAATGTTCTAACATTCCTATATACCGTGGTGATGAAGTGAGGTACAACCTGTCGATTTTTATAGTTAATAGAATAATAATTTAAAATTAATATTGTGAAACTTGTACAAATGTTTATGCAAACCACAAAAATGAATAATTTAACAGTGGCAGAGCCACGCGGCAGCTTTGCTGTTACACGTATGGGCCGGGTCAAACCGAAATGGTACCACGAGCTCACAGAATACCGGCGTGAAGTGGAAGCTCTGCTTCCGCGTTTCGTCTGGTGAGTACAGGTGGCCGGAGGCCCAATACCACCCCCCTCCATTAACATGGTAGTGGAATTAAGTGAAGATCTACCCCAGGAGGGTACCAGCACCCCTGGAGAATCCCTCGCTGAGCATCCACGACCATGTTACTCCACTCCTGAGCGTGGGTGCTCAGGCTGCCCCGCGTATTCTGGGGGGGGGGGCAAAATTCCGCTCAAGACT
>DWHP01004589.1:0-12475 GCA_018247895.1 Parnassius honrathi
GGATGAATGGACGGAAGCTTTTGCTTGCTAAAAATAACAATAATAATTACAAATATACAAAAAAAATTATTGAATGATTTTCATATATCAGTTATTTTAATTTTTAAATTTTGACTTGAAGCGTTTAAAATGCAAAGTTACCTTTCCTGGATATATTTCTGTGAGTTAAGTACTTGAAACTAATCGAATAAAACTATTTTATCGCGTTGAATTTTTACTTATTTTTTAATCCCGACGTTTCTTCAGGTACGTGTTTTACCCATGACCACCCGAAAGGTCGGCAATTGAAAATAAGTAAACATTAAATACGATATAATCCGTAAAAATTGTTTTATTCAATGAGTAGTGTTCGCGTAAATATATGTAGGTAAGCAATCATTAACATAAAACACAAACGGTTTTATTAGATATAGATAAATTGTGTTCTTATTTCTTTACATAAATTGCCATAAGCCAGCCCGGATTAGTATGCGGCTTAATTATTTTTCCAGACTGTGCGGCTAATATCAAACCCCCTGAAATGAGAGACAACTTTTATTACTGAAAAGCAAAGGTAGAGGAGACTACTCCTTGATGGCAATGTGCACACAGGGCTACGGCCCACTTAGTTTCTGTTTCATACCGTATCTTTGGATGTCTGTGTGTGCGTGTTCGCGTGCGTATGTGTGTATTGGTGTTGATGTGTGTGTGTAGGGAGGGGGTGCGAGTGTGCGTGCATGCGTGCGTGCATGCGTGTGTGTGAAGATATTAAACATGCAGAAAAAAAATCACCAACATTATTTTTTCGAGCCGTGGCTCAGGCTTAGCGTTCCCTGTAAATTTCACAGTACGCAAGCAACCCGCGTTCGATTCCTGCTAGCACCAATGACATTGTTTATTGTAATTTTAAGTACCGATTTACCACGTGCTCGACGGTGGAGGAGAAAATCCCGAGGAAACCAGCATGTCTGAGAAATAAGATAAAAATATTTTAGAGATTTGTAAAGTTCACCAACGCTCATTAAGGCAGCGCGGCCGCGGCGTTCTTGCCGTAAAACCCTCTCAGAAATTAAATGGAGGTCTAGGCCCAGCAGTGGGACGTATATACGCTGTAACTTTACTTTTAACTTTTAACACAATACAAACTGAAAACTCTTGTCGGGAAAGCTGGTTGATTTTTTTTATACAAAGGACAAATATGTAGGCGCGAGCGACTAATACGCGTGCCCTGTCCGTTAAGCTGAATGAATGGTCGGTATCGTTAGAGAGCAACCCACCATATAATTAACTACCGGCAAATAAAATCGTCCAAATGCATGTCGAGCGCTAAATGATATAAGATTCCGATATTACAATAATCACCAATAATGTTTAACTTTCTATTCCACATTCACGACGGACAATTTTTTTCATTATTTTTAAGGTTTCACTGTTCATTAAAATTCAACACTGTGCTTATAAAACATGCCAGTTTTATTTTCAATATGTTTTATTTTTAACAAGACACAGTAAGTACAAATACAATAAAAATTAACTTTTCTGATAATATTAAATGAAACTACTTTATACAGATTCAATCCCGTCTTTATTAACTTATTCTATACGACCTTCGCTTCGAGTCCTTTGCAGTATCCGTGCCACGGG
This sequence comes from Parnassius honrathi, assembly GCA_018247895.1. NCBI lineage: Eukaryota > Metazoa > Arthropoda > Insecta > Lepidoptera > Papilionidae > Parnassius > Parnassius honrathi. Next base: position 1,624 of record DWHP01004589.1, read on the forward strand.
AAACTTAACTGTTTAGATAACCCGATCTACCGTCTGTTTTTAAATTGAAAGTTTCATTCATTGTCTAATATGCGCGTAGATATAAGAACTAATTTTTTGAGTCATTAATATTCGCAAAAGAGCCCCAGGTCGTCAGCTCAACTTCAACCCCTGGATTGAATGGGAAATAAAAATCAACATTTTTTTTTTATGTATAACGGCATTTGCAGTGGGTTTCCAATCATAGAACTCACGATTCAGTAGTTAGTTAATGGTAATGGAAATAAGGAAGGTTTAACCACGTATTTTTCATAATGGTTTTCCTATTAGCCGACCAACGTATTTCTTGAAAACGAATGCACGTGACAGACAAACGTTTACGCCGCTCATTAAGGGTTTCAATATTATATACATTACACATTTGTCATTACTAACAGTAATGGAACTCTAAAAACACTGGCTTCATGCTACGGCCCCGGGCACCTCGTGACGACTCGTGCAGAGCTATCACGAAATTTAACACTCGTATTTAAACCGCATTATGTTGAGAACTAGCGTAGGACTTTTAACGCGGTTTCGCTCGCGTGGAATTTGGTTTACCAACGTTATTAGTATCACAGGCACTTTGCGAAACGGAACATTATTGGAACAACTTCGCAGTTCGTCATAATATCACGACCATTTTACATTCGTACATCCCATCCATTACAACCTATAAAAGGTTACAACTGAACATAGGTCTCCCCCATAAATTGTATCTTAGGGGGAATTTCGCTATAGTTGCAGTATAACCGCAGTGGTTGCAAACTCGTCAGGCCAAGCACGGCGACGGATGTTGAGTAGTGGATATTCTTATAACGCCCCTAAACAGTAATTTTACATTGGTAATTGAAATTATGATAGTAAAATCATGCAGAAACTGAAATACAAACTATAATAGCCCTTCTAGTAATAAAATTATCAATTTTGAGTAGTAAATGGAAAGTTAAAAAGATAATCGTGTAAGGCGTTATATGGAAACCTTTCAAAAATATATAAACCATTGTACTTTCTATTTAATTTTAATTTAACTTTTTTCGAAACTGTGTTGCGTGTGTAACTAAGAAAAATTAATACAAAAATTATATAACTTGCTCAGAACACTATGGGATCTGAAAATGAACGAGCCAACTGTTCCCAAAATCAATTAATTATCTTAACCGTTACCCGTACCGTAGTAATAGCTATTGACTTAAGTACTTTTATTTGTTCTATTCTTCTCCTTGCTCCAATGTGTAACAGCATCATTAAATCTTGTTTAAATGTTTACAAAAGTGAGAAAAAACTTTCCTAACGAAACCAATAACAGGTATCCCCGTTTTCCGATTTCAGTTAAAGCCTACTAGGAACTGGAATTAGAAGGCTCCGGTTACCTGGAGAGTCCAGGCAAAAAATCTAACCTAAGTAGCTAGCTATCATCGTAGATTTTATATCTCACTAGTAAACTGCCCTGTGGGATCTATTAATGCCATTACAAGACCCTTTATAGCATGTTACCAATTTTTCTATTTAAAAAAAGATCCATCCATCTTTCCGTCTATTTGCGAAGTTTCAATACAAACGGTTCAGGTTGCACAAGGCACGAGGTGCTTTATTTAGATTTCTGTGGTTCAGCTTTGCTGAAGATCCCTGGACGGACGGACAACAATTTTAAAAATGTTTATTAATGTCTTAACGGTATGCAAGCAACCTCAGCTCAATAAAAGGCAGTTATTTCGATATAACAAACAGACACATCAGTTTTACGAGTACGAGGAGATATAATATCTTCTTTCACATAAACTTAACTGTTCCCTGTTGAGGAGTCTGTCACAAAGAATTTGTTTAAAGTTATTGCTGTCAGAAATACTTAATTCTATTGCTTTGATACTCAGTTTGGTATATTTATATATTGTTATCTTTTTATTTTTAATAATGAATGAAACTATTTTTACGGATTTTATCGCGTTTTATTAACCTATTTTATATTCCCGACGTTTCGAGTACTTTACATCACCCATAGTCACGGGGTGGGGGGGCTTCAGCTTCACCTTCAGTTTATAAATATTAATCTACGGTCTGATTTACGCAGAATATAAAATTATAAAATAAGTTAATACAACGCCATAAAATCATTAAAACTAGTTTCATTCAACGTGTAGTATTCTCGTAAACATACTTAAGAAATCATTATGTATTTAATATGTTATATTATATGAACCACTGTAGATATCATAGCATTAACTGAATCACACGTTGCTGTGTAGTTTAGCAGAACTATTACTAACATGTTGTATCTACGTTTTTTGAAATGTAATAAGTATATTTATTTATTAGCAATCTGCCCCGGCATCGCTTGGGTTTGATCTATTAATGTGCCATTATTTAGGTGTAAGATAATCATCATGAACCATTTAGTTCATCAATTTTCTATTTCACAATGCATCTGACGGAACGAAAAAGCGTTAACAATATTTTTATAGCATTGAGCGATAGCGCACAGGCGATGATAAGTGGATGCTGTGGCCTGTAGACGTCCACACTTATCCTCGACTAGGGATCAAAGTGCAAATGTGTTGTCTCCTCCGAGGACTAAAATGGAATGCCTTGATTCCAGAAAAATAGGTATCCGTTTATCTACACTCACCATACGAAGCACAGTATCACATTTAGCATTACGCTGCTACTTCACGCCGGTATTCTGTGAGAGCGTGGTCCTGCCTCGTTCGAGCGAACCCATACGTGCTACAACTATAATGTAGCTGCAGCGTGGCTCGACCACGTAAAAAATATAGACTACTAGATTACCCCTCTGGCATTGCTCTCTATCTCTTTGCGAAGTTTCATCACAGTCTGTGAAGTCATTTCGAAGAAGATATTTCGAAGAAGGCCCGACGGAATGACGGAAGAAAGTATTAAAAATGTTTATTCATGTCTCAATGACGTGCAATAACCCCGTGATGAGTTCACGTCGTTATTTGCTTATACATTCATAGGGTAATTATTTATATAGAAAGTACAGACAGACATTTAAATTTTATTTATATGTTTATAGATTTATAAATAAACATACATTTATTATTTATTGTTATAACCTTATTTGAAAGGGTAAACCTTCGGAAAACTCAGCTTTCGTCATCGTCCTTAAGAACCCCTTCCATTTGCACCAGTAAACATCGTCGGGAGACTGCAGCTCATGCAAGCCAGCTGCAGACTGCGGCTTTTCAAGGCTCATCACAGCATTTTAATAACTCCTGTTTCTTCGAGGTACACACTGCGCTATAACGTTCGGCATGGTTCTAAGCTCTTAAGTCTCACCTCTAACTTCACAGCACTCTAGAGAATTATTTACCTCCTCCTCGACTCACCGTAGACTACAAGCCAAGTTTTCGCACTTGTATCTATGTGGCCAACCCGCCCAGACATCACGTTACTCTTCTAGTGACAGTGACGTAGCTAGAACACCATGGCCCCGAGTGGCAGATTAACTTACTAAATTGCACCAGTGAATATCTTCGAAAATCAGAAAAAATTTTCTTAGTGAAAAGGTACTTTTTTATTTAGGAATAAAAGAGTAGTACATCTCACTGTTATTATTATTTACGTGGTAGAGCCATATTGCATCTAAATTAGTAGTGTAGTTGTAGCACGAATGGGTCGGCTCGACCGGGGAAGGACCACGCTCTTCCGGAATACCAGCGTAAAATAGCAGCCTAATGCTGCTGTGTTTTGTATGGTGAGTGTAGAGAAACGGAGACCCTTTTTACTGCATAGCAGACTAATTCGAAATGATAGTTACACGACAGTGACGGTTCTGGAAATAGAAGAAATGAAAACGTCATGTAAAATAAGAGTGGGTTGGTTGGGCAAGTGGATGAGTTTGTGTTTTTAACAGTACAGTAGACGTCACAAAAAAGTGGCAAAGGTAAATGCAAAACGAAATGTACACTTTAATATAAGAAATCAGAATATGTCGAAAAAGGCACGTACGGCAATTCGCATTGACTTTTTAGTTAATATACGGTAATGAAAGTTGGGTGCGGCAAAAAAACCGTGAGAGTAAAATTAATCCCGTTGAAATGCGGACATTAAAAATATGTTAAAGGTGACTCTGAATGATAGGGTGAGAAAATGTGTGATAAGAGAAAAGTGTGGTTTACTAGATATTGTTAAGAGGATTAAGAAATAATTGATGGTATGGAAAATGTTAAAGAATTAGTGAGGAAAGTAAAGAGTAGAATCGGCAAGGTACACACCAGATGGAAGTTCATTGACCAAATTGGTGATTTATAGAGAATGACGATGTTTACCCGACGAGCACGTATGCGTAAATATATGGATAAATACAAATCCGAAGTCTCTGCCTACCCCCGTGGGTGGCAGAAGTGAGAGTTTACTATATTTTATGTTTATTTATTTGGAATTTCAAGTGCGCATGGATGTTCAATACATAAATCTTCTTACATTTTTCAGTAATAAATTTACAGAAATTAATACTTAATATCATAATAACATTTACTTTTAAACGTAGAAGAGCCATCCTGCAGCTATATTATAGCTGTAACACGAATGGATCAGCTCGACTGGGGAACGACCACGCTCTCACAGAATACCAGCCCAGCATAGCAGCTTTAAGCTGTATATAATAATATTTCGTATGGTGAGTGTAGAAAACCGGAGACTCCTTTAACTGGAATCGAGGCATTCCATCTTTGCCCTCAAGAGTGACAACGCATCTGCATTTTGATTCTTAATCAAGGAAAGTTATAAATATTTATGGCTTACAGTATCCACTTACCGTTAGATGGACGATGTGCGCGTTTGTCACTTATTCTCATTCTATGAAAAAAAACACCGAATGTATACGTCATTAGTCAAAATGAGAAATAGTTCTGTAGCTATAGACCATCTTACAGCCGCGCACCCGAACATTCGTCGAGTAGATACTTTAAATAGGAGACTGAGCCAGACGCTCGCGGGTGCTATTATCATGTCAGAAAGCGGACCTTATCTCTCAATTTAGTGATAATTTCATAAAGACAGGTAGGCGGCGCCGGACGCCGGCGTCTCACACGGGAGGTCCGCACTTGTGTCGCTTAAACGAAACCACTAATTGCAAACCGCCCCAAGGACGCTGATCGATAACACGATAATGTCTTTAATGCCGGTCCCGCGCCGGCTCGAAACATTTCATTTTGTCTTGTCGTCTCGTTAAGATGCAGCCACCGACCGAACACCGTTTATCATCTTCCCACTTCGAGTGAAAAATGATTCACTCGCTCCTTTTTTTACCACGGGCATTAAAACAATCCGGTTAATATAAAGTTAAATTTTACAATATAACTCATTCCAGATAAAAAACCGCGATCGGTTTTTTGTTAAATGAAAACGAGGCGCTAAAATTAAGACTCAATACTTTTGTTTTCTACTGCGTTAAGAGATCGCCCTGTTTTGGTATGCGATGTAGTCTCTCGTTTGAGATGGAACCGATATGAACAAGGTGCGAGGTGCCGCGTGCCTTCACGCCCTTTTTTTTAACACGGCAACCCTTAATAAACAATTTCCTTAGGTAGATGAAATACATTTAATCAATGCCTTCGTTTTGTTTTAACACGGTTATGTTAAAGGTTACTGCCCATGAACACACGAGTGTAAGTTTTGTTGAGAATAACGGGTTTTTTAAAAGTAGATTTATAACTTTTGGTTAATTTTAATTGTTATTCATCAACTTTAAGCTTAAGTGATTTTCTTGTTTCTTCTCATAAATTTTATCACTTCAATGCACTTAAGATTATTTAATTTTATAAATTTTAAAGGGCTTAATCTTATGTTCAAATATGAGCAGGAGTGAACATAAATTGCGACAAGTTACATAATGTGCAATATTTAAATGCGACAACCTTATAAGAAAGCAATATGGTAGTGTACTCTTATGTATGTCGTTCGTCGTGACTCAGAGTGAGGCGCAATGACCCTCGCTTTAACCGCCGACGCACACTAATCTCGCGCAACGCACTATGTTACTTCAAAAATTCAAATTAAGTGACAAACGTTTAAAGAAACCAAAACGAAACTCATACCTAACATCATAACTAAAAAAAAAAAACAATTTTATACATCATATTGGTAGAGAAAGTAATGACATATTCTTATGATTTTCTTATATTTACGCGCATACTACACATTGAATAAAACAAATTTCACGGATTTTATGGTGTAGTATATTAATTTATTTTATGTTCACAAGTTAAAAGTTGAAGGTAGCCTTCGTTAACTATGACATCGGGACGTCAAACACCTCAGTTCCCCCCGTGACCATTGATGTTGTAAAGTCCTTAAAACGTCTGGAAATAAAAAAAAACAAATTAAACGCGATAAAATCCGTGAAATTACTCAAATATACTTTCCAGTCGCTTTAAACATTGTTGGCCAGACTTATAAATATCGACGGGACTTTCAGAAATTGTTACAGTTGCTCTTTCTCTTTCTCTCTCTTCACTAAATGACGAAAAGAGACTGTAATAGATATAATTTCCACCTAATATAAGTAAGCATTAACCAATAGTTATAATAAATAAAGCTGTAAATGATTTAACGCAGTACATAACGCAAAGAGAGAGAAAACAAAGGCGTATCGCAAAACTATAGAAAAAAAAAGAAAATTGTATTAAAATGGATAAAAATAGTTATATTATATATTTAGTACTATTTTTATTGATTTATTAAAGTTATCAGAGAGGTGTGATTAATGAAAATAAAATAAAATATTTGGCACAGAACAGAGTTCACGTTACACGTAAACAACCGAATGAATGATATATACCCTAATTTATTCCCCCTTTTAGAAAATGAACATACTCAAAATTATAATTTGAATTATGAATCATCGTTTAACTGGAAATAAAAAAGTGGCATATTTTATCGCAAAACATTCACTCGAAGCCATTAATAGTGTCTGTTCACAAACGCGTACCTTCAACCGTGTCAGTACATCATTCATCAGACGTTCTGTACGCGTGCTAATTTGCATACGGCAGAGGGTTCACTCTCGCGGGCATCGAAGGAATTAAAGGAGGGCCGAGAGGGCCGATGTTGTGTCGATACTGTCACATGACTAATGGAGCAGGCGCCGATCACCGATATCGACAAATAAAAATACACCCGGGCCGCCGCCGCCGCCGGCGTTACTCGCCGCGCCCGCGCCCTCTACTGTTTTACGTAGTAAATGATGAACCAACAAGCTATAGCAAACAGGCAGTATGGACATTCAACTTTCTATTATCTATATAATAAAATTATTCACATAAGAAGATTTGATAACTAAATATGATAATAAAATGAATAGTTGAATCTCAGAAACATATGCGATGTCAAAGTTATTATGCTGCTTTATAACTTCTTATTTCGATGAGCGACACAAATTTCTCTATAATATGATTCCGACAATTCGCACAAGTTGTTGTTTCACTTATAAATTGACAGTTATAAAATACAAATACTTATAAAATGTAAGTTGACGCCTACAGATTGAGAAAGACACTGATATTTTAATAGTGTTACTAACCTCGCTTAACTATGTCCTTCGATCGTTCGTAACTGGCGATGTTCATAGAAAGAAAATCAAAAGTGGCATATTTAAAAATAACTAAAAAACGATACATTATTCATTGGTGCCGGCGGGAATCGAACTCGGGTTACTTGCGTTCTGTTATATTTACAACGCGCGTTAATCATCTGAGCTGCCACGGTTCATCCGATTTACCACGTGCGCGGCAGTGAAGGAAAACATCGTGAGGAAACCTGCATGTCTGAGGAATGAGAAAAAAATTATTTCGAAGACATGTGAAGTTCGCCAACACGCATTGGGGCAGCGCGGCGGACACTTCCTTGTCCTAAAATCCTCTTAGAAATGAGGGGAGGCCTGTGCGCAGCTGTGGGACCTATATAGGCTGTAACTTTTTAGTCATTGAGAAGTTATTTTGAAATCAATTAGAAAATTCCGACCGGATTGATAGACAGACAGACAAAGAAGAAAGTGATTTAATAAAATCATGGTGAAACTCAATATGACCAGTTTCCATATTGATCGATTTCACGGACGCATTACCATTCGCTAATTTTTCTTCTTCATCAGCCGCCATTTTTATTCGCCGCCTCTACCGTTGTAAGGAGGATTTATTTTTTGATTGAGTTCTTCTTTTAAGCTTGGTATGTGGATTGAAGATTGTGGCTACTCTTCACCGGTCTCGGTATTTAAAGTCTGCCATATATAAGGTGGTTAACCACCATCTATGGAATGCCATTAGATATTTTTGGCATTTCCCATAGTCACATTATGACACCCACGGGTCGAAATGGAGTATTGGATGCTCTTACGCGGGCAACGCGACTTTTTTAGAATAAAATAGAGAGGTGTGACAGGATAGTGCTTAATGAAAATCCGTAGGCTCTGCTTACACCTCTGGGTGACAGTCGTGAGTATGTACGTTATGTTATGTTTAAAAGGGTTAAATGAAATAATGTGTGTATTATTGACAGCGGTGAAGCGGTTTGCGTGCGACGAGTGCGACAAGCGGTACGCGCAGAAGTTCGCGCTGCAGCTGCACGTGGACAGCTGCCACCGCAAGCTGCCGCCGCACCTGCCCTGCCACCTCTGCGACAAGCGGTCTGCCACTCGCACACACTCGTATATGCACGCCCATCAATGTAACCTTACACACACGTATAATGCGACACTGTCTACAGCATATCAAAATTCCACTGCTGAATATAGACCTCCCCATTACCTGTTAAGAGCGATATTTGCCATACTTGTCACGCTTCGCCACTCAACAGTCCAAGCCGCGCGAGTGATTCTCGCTCCACCCGTATTAAATGTCAAAAAATGACGACCGCGCGAGACACACTCAACAAAAACGACTTCTACTGAAAAACTACTATAGTTACTTTCAAATAAAAAATATTCACGAAAAGCTCAAAAAATTCTGAATTTAATTTTGTTAAAACAAAATTGCTCACATTAAAAATAAAGGATGAAAATAAAGCTTAAAGTAGGGTATATAAAAAAAAAATCGTATTTATTTTTTATTTCGAGTTTTACAAGAAATGTACAATAGGTACCGGAGACATTTATTTCATATTATAAATTATAATAGTACATGATATACCCTTTAAAATAACACCAATATCTCAATATTATTTACTCAGTGTAGGTAAATATATAATATTTATTCAATATAAATATTCACTCCCCAACGCAATCATGAATCGCATGAGTTGCATTTTAATAATTTCTAAACACATTTAAACTTATTTCTTTTATACATAGCTACTAACGTTTTAATAGTGAAGCATTCTTTTATATTTAGCATTTATTTAACAAAAACAACCGATTAGAATACATTTTTAAACAACGTATAATCAAAAAACGATGGTCGCGTACAGTGATTAAAATTTCAAGCTAAATTATATATAAACATTTTGGAACTATCATTATGTTACATATTTATATTTCTCAATAGAAAAGGTGAGAAATTGTGTGAAGGGTGAGGAGAAATTGTGTGATAAGAGAAGAGTGTGGTTTGCAAGATAATGTTGTGACCAGGATTTTGGTCATGTGGAAAGAATGAATGAGGAAAGAGTGACAAAGAAAACTTATGTTGCAGAAGTGAACGGTAGAGTCGGAAAGGGACGTCCTAGGCAAAAATTTATCGACCCAATTGGCGATTTATTGAAAACTGAAATTAGGAGTTCCCTTAACTGACGAGCATGTATGCGTAGGTATATGGATGTGAAGAAGGCGAGAGAGGTGTGTCAGGATCGTGCCAAATGGAAGTCTGTAGTCTCCGCCTACCCTTCTGGGTGACTGGTGTGAGTGTTTATGTATATAATATTCTTGCTTCGAATATGACTTTTTTTAAATTAGGTACGTAAATAGTTATGAAGTTTAAAGCGTCCAGTTTTAACCACTAAGGTCCCAAACCATCTATTTCTATAAAATGTCACATTTGTAGAACCCTTCAAAGAGTATAGTAATATTTAGAAAGAGCCCCTTAGAACCGAAGAGTATATAATTAGTACGTTTACTCAGAACCATAGATAAGAGTGCGCAGAACAATTTTTTTAAATATTAATTATAAGAATTATAAAACTAAAATTTTATGCGAATTCGTTTCATTACTAAATTACGCTTCTAAACCTGAAGTATCCATCGAACATACAGTCCACCTTAAGAAAGTAAGTGGCTATTGCAGCCCATTGAAATCTGCAGCTAAGTTGAAAGTTGTCACCTTTACAAATTGATTTCAAATGTCTTACAGCCTTTATTTATACAGGTACGACTAGGTGAGAGGGTGATTACCCAGATGATCGCGCGGACAGGAATGGGACTTACCACTTGGTTTACATTAAAAAATAAAAAATGGAAACATTAAGTCGCTGAAAGACACGCTGTTTAAAAGAAATATATGCGTGTTATGTATGTAAACTGCGAACTGAGAAACTTGTACTTAAACAAGATTACAATGTTAATTTTAGGATTCCTGCAAAGGGAATTAATTTATTGTAAAAATGTTGTGAGCTCTTCTTAAAGATATTTTGCAATTTTGCGACAAAATTAATTCTATTCATAATAATAATAAAAATGTTCTCCAGACCCAATTCCGGCCACGTCGGCCTGCCTCAACGGAGGCTAGCCATCAGCGCAGGACAGGATTATAGTGCCCGAGTGTATGCGCAAGCACAGGTGCACTCTATATTCCCTCTCTCTCATAATCCGATGGGACGGTAAACCGACATGACCGGAGAGAGATCCGTCGCAGGACCAATGGCTTTACGTGCTTTCTGAGGCACGGGG
>DWHP01004590.1:0-12474 GCA_018247895.1 Parnassius honrathi
CCTGACGCGAGTTTAACATTTTTTACCCATTACAGAAAAAGTGTACAACGCCGCTAAAGAAGTTTTCACTTCAAAAACACAAAATATCAAACTTAGTTAAGTACTACATTGATGTCTCTTAACAAATATAATCAGTAATTACAAAACTTTCATTTTAAAACTTACAAAATTAGTACTCCTACTGCACTGTGGTATAGAATAAATAAAAAGAGCTAAGGGCAAATTATGGTGAATAAATACTAATTTCCCTGCATTGAAAGGTAACAAGCGGTTTTGCCTGTCTTCATAAACAAGGCCAGCTTCAGAAAAAAGTCTTTCGCTGTACACACTGCTACAGGGTGCTGAAAGAGATTTTGGCAAACTTTGATAAATTTGAGTATTTTGTAGCAATATGAGGGTCACGATCACGGACAGTTTGCACTGACTTTATTTTTCGCTTCTTGCCTTCACCAAACGGCAATGTTCGGCAGAATATCCAGCGGCCGGATATCCGGCTACCCGGTGATAAAACTTGCTGAATATCCGGTATCCGGCCAAACAGCTATCCGTTTCATCTCTAATACAAGTACTTTTTCCGTGCGGGTTTTGATTTTGAGCTCATTGCTAAGTCACTGCAACACGGAGCCGTCATTAAATGGAAATCGTTTTTAAAAAATTTACCATGTGATTACCTGTTTTAATTAAGTGCTAGATATCTTGCGTTCTAGTAGAGTCTTAGATTTGATAGATTGTATACGCGATAGAGCCACGCTGCTGCTGGATTATGGGTGTAGCAAGAATGTGTTGACTCGACCGATCGGGGATCACGCTCTTATAGAATACCACTATCAAATAGCAACTTAATGATTCTGTGTTTCGTATCCTGACTGTAGAAGCCCAGAGACTCCTTTGTGCGTCTGCATTTTGAATCTTAATTTAAGATAAATGTAGATGTCAATGGACCACAGCATCCACTTGCCATCAGGTAAACTACTTTGTCACCCGTATTCTATAAAAATATATTAATAAAATGGTTTTCTTTATATACCTCTCGTAAACAGCTTACTTCCCTTCTATTGTTGGACGTCTTACATAGTAGGAAGGCGAAGATTGCCACGTGATCACACGTCTTGACAGGTGATTTGGCAATCACAGTATTCTACAGCATATAGGTACGAAATGACTAAGCCGCCATTTATAAGAGGTGACAACACAAGATCATTTATAAACCAATGAAAGCTCTCGACTAGGACTAGACTTATTAACGGTTTTAATAAGGTGACCTAAATTCCTTATAGTTTTAAGGGAATTCATTCGGCCCTAATACCATACTCCTAGAGTACTACAAACTGGTGAGATTCTTACTCTATTGGATTCTTATACTGTTCATATACTGTAAATATATTTCGCTTCACAACTTCTGTCATCATCAGCAGTTAAATTATTTTTCTGTGTAGAAGTATAAGTACAATACATAGTGATAATATAGAAAAAAATCTGAAGACTCTATCATATTCGTTTATTAAATTCATTTGATACTAGTGTTGAACATAAGAACCAGTGTTGAACACAGGCCTCTCCAATAGACTGCCACAAAGTGCCATCCTGAGGTACCTGCATCCATTTACGTGTGTGTTTCATCAGGTCGTCGCAACACTGCGCTTACCAGTACGAAGTTGCCACTCAAGAACCTTTGTTTCTCATCGTTAAATATTTTATGTTCTGATATGTATGTACTGACACGAAATTTATACCAATTTTATTAGACCAAAACTACACATCACGTAAGGCTTGTTGCGCCTGGCATATGTAAACCCCTCACCCCTCATTCTGTGAATGTGGTAATAGTTACAACAGTAAAATGACATTTTTTATTATAAACTACTTATAATTAAGGGAAAAGTGAAATTATTCATCAGAAATTATTTCAGAGGATCTATATTCGTCAGAAATTGTTTCTGAATTGTTTTGAATTCCATACATGTAGATGCAAAAAAGAAAAAATGGATCATATAAATAGTATCCAATAGATTATTAACTCGGGATAGGATGAAAACCTAATCCCATTACACCATCACATAAATTCGGATCTAAATCACGTAAGCGTCTGAATGTCGAAAATGTTGGTTTGAAGTTTTTTTTTTTATTTTTGTTTTTGTTATTAGTAAAGACATTACAAAACTAAGACGAATATAAGCAATACTTTCCTATTAGCTACGACCATTAACGCATTGAACACGACGGCACGGATGCTTCATTTTACGGACTAATAAATGTCTTTGCTTAATTTACGTAAGCAGTAATAAAAGACCATCTATTTAAGATTAAGCTTGCGCACTGTTCGTGAACTGCTTGCCGTGAGTTATAGATTTAATGACATATAAATACATCAAACTTAATAAAAATTTTACACATATTTATGCATTGTCTTTTATCGCGGATATGAAGAGTGTTAAATTACATGAAAATGTAAATTATATGATCACGTAACCCAAGTGAAAACAAGCTGGCAGAATAAAAAAATGATTAAAAGGCTAAAGATCCTCATGATCTACCGATCCCGTCGGCACCAATGAAATTGAAAATTGAAAATTTTGCAGTCAAGGAAAACGTCGTGAGACAACCTGCATGTCGGTAAAATTGGTTTAGCAAGATCGCCACCACACTTTGGTTCACTTTCCTACTTTAAGACCCTCTCAGAAATGCAAAAAGGCCTAGTGAAAGTAGGTTGTAATTTTACTTTTAATTTTATAAGGCGAAAATCCTCATTGAAGCCGCTTCTTAAGTATCGTCTCTTATTAAGTACTTACTGAGGTGTTAATGCAAACCTTTAAAATTCAAGTTTGCAGCAATAATTTAATACAGAATTATATTTTTAATGTAGTCAGCGTTCTAGTTGCGAAATAACTAGTATTGTGATATACACCGTGTAGTAATGGTGTTAGAATATCTGCTACCCCATAACTCCCCGTGGATTTCGCAAAAACCGACAAAGGAAAACTGAAACAGGAGAAGCGTAGCAGCATCTTTCTGATAATAACTGAAAATAATAAAAAAAACAGCGGTTGGCAACGCGCCTGCCAATCTTGGGATCTATGGCGAAATCCCTATATAAAGCAATGGTGGGGGAGATCTATGTTCAGCAGCGGATTTTTGACAATGTTTAACGGACAGATATTATACTAGAAAATTAAAAAAAGAACAATAAAACCATGCTTACAGGGGGTCTTGTAATTTTAGCTATTAAACAAAAGCGATTTCTTTAGCTATTTAACGAAATTTAATATTATATCTATTTTACAGATATACGTGGTTATAATACGTGGTAGAGCCATGCTGCAGTTACATTAGAAGTATAGTTGTAGCACGAATGGTTCGGCTCGACCGGGGAGGGACCACGCTCTCGCAGGATACCGGCGTAAAATAATAGCTTAATGCTGTTGTGTTTTGTACGGTAAGTGTAGAGAACCAGAGACTCTTTTTACTGGAAACGGGGCATGCCAACTTAGTCCTCACGGGTGACAACGAATCTTTCGTAATCGAGGATAGATGTAGATGTCTATGGGCTACAGCAAACACCAACAAGTGGTCTGTGTGCTCGTTTGTCATCCTATCCTATAAAAAAAAAACTCCGATAAATCTTAGCTTTACCTTTAAAATTTCATATTATAAAATTGCCACTATTTTTATTTTAAAATGCCTAATAATGTAATATAATAACTCGCTTGTGAACATAACTCCTTATAATCCTTGCAAAAGGTAATGCAAGCCTATCCAAGGTATATCCACTGTGACTACGAATATCTCAAAAATCACATCTCACGAAGCTGAATTCGTTTAACTTGTCGTTGTGATACGAATTATTCTTCTTATGGGACTTATGTTTTACGAGCCATTACACTAATTGCCTGTGAAACTTTACTACGACTTACAGCCGATCCCCGATCGTGAAGTAGCGTTAACTTCATTCGACATCGACAATTATATTACGCTTTCGCAAAATAAGAGACATTTGCGTGTGCGCACGTTGCCATAAAATCTGGTAAAGCTGATCTCGCTCGAAGTTGACACTACAATCGTTGACACACCAGTCATTACAAAACCTATTAAATTCTAATGCGATCTGTTTAAATAAAAGACCTGTATAACATTAGGGAATTTAATAATTTACATCACAAAACTTAAAAAAATTGAAAAAAATTGGTTCTTTTTTGAAATACAGATTCAATTCAGTTTTATCGTAAGTTCTTATCTTGTAATGCCTTGCAAGTTCTATAACTATAAAAAGCATCTCTCCCAGTTTTAATTGTGTATCGCTTTTTATCTACAAATAGAAAAACATGGCGTATCTTTGGCTATTCATATCAAAATATATAAATTAAAAATAAACAATCGCGTGTAGCGATAATATCAGTACCTAACATCCCATCTCGTTCAATACGTGCATGAAATGCAGTCGACATTTGGTGATGATATAAATTTGACAAAATAACTTCAAAAAGGGCTAGACCAATAATATTCAGACTAGTTCTGGGATACAGTTTTTACAAATAAGGTGCGTAGTTCAAATACTGCCGATACTAGCATCACAACGGGATTAAAAATGAACCATTTGTTTATTTATTATACGCCAGTGAATAGAATACAATGTGTAATTGCAATTATAACGGCTGATTAATCAAGTCTTGAACAAGAGAGAAAAACGTCGTACCCAAAACAAGTCTGATATATTAAAAATGTTTCGAAGGCATGTTAATTTCAGTTTTTGTGCTGGAGCAATGCAGCAATAGACTCTCCTGCTCAATTGCTATTTCTTAATTAATTTTTATTTATGTTTTCCCTAAGTGTCTGTTAAAAATACCCAAAATACTGGGTACAGGAAGATGTACTTCATCCTATGGAATAGTAAAACGAAAGTAAGTTAAGGTGAATGTAAAGTCATAAGTACGTTATTATTTTCCTCCGTTACCGCTAAAATATTAAGCCTAATCAGTTAAATTTAATTGTGTTATTTTTAAATACGGTGATACTTGTACATACGGTGAGGAACAAACGGGCAATGAATTCTTGTATGTATAATTGGTTCACTTAGCTTCAATGTCACCTATAAAACTGTAAGAAACTGGAAAAGCAGTTATACGCATATAATACGAAATTGCAAACAAATCTCGTTTTTGTTGCTTTAACGCTCGATATCTCGCACTTAGCGTCATACTAGTGCGTGGGTAGTTTGACATCTCAATTGCATGTTGTTGCACTTGTTGCGCCGCGTGTACTCGTAAAGTAGGCTACGTTTTGAATTCAGCGTTGAACAAAACATGCCCACAATAGATGGTTTGATTCATTTTCGTATTGGGTAAACATGGCTTAATCTTGTGTTTAGAGTTGTAGGCAAGAAATCGCAGTTGTAGTTTGTTATAAATTATGTACCTATTTTTATAGGTACATAATTTACAATACCCTACAAAATTGTAATGTTTATAAATAGATTTTCATAAGTGGTAGAGCCACGCTGTTGTATATTGATAGTATAGTTGTAGCACGAATGGATCGGCTCGACCGGGGAAGTAACACGCTCTCACAGAATACCAGCGTGATGTAATTATATAAGATATAATAGTACTTTAACGTTGCCGTGTTTCGTACGATGACTGTAGAGCACTGTCCTCAGGGGTGACAACGCATTTGTATTTTGATTCGTATTCGAGTATAGATCTAAATGTCTATGGGCCACAGCAAACACTTACCATCAGGTGGACTGTGTGCTCGTTTGTCACCCTATCCTATAAAAAAAGGAATATATAATTCTCAATAAAATGCCAACACGAGTAGCGTTATGAGTATGAGAAATAAATGCAATGTTGAAATATTTAACTTTTCAAAAGACCTACGGTGCAGTGAACTTGTGGGCTAAAAAGGATAGGCTACAGAAGATCGATCCATTTAATTTTACAGATATTCTACTTTTAACTAAGTTTCCACTAATGTTACCACTGTTTGATAAACTCTAATTAATATAATTTACACAGTGATTAATTCATTACCTAAATACCGTAATAAAATGCAATCTTCCATTAGAAAGTTGACCAAAATCTGGTTAGGTGAAGCAGGTGACCAGAGTAACGCCAGTTTAGTTAACTGAAGATGACTTGATTGTTAATAAAATTCAATGATAGCTTTGTCCCTCTGTCTGTGATGTACAAGATCGTTAACTTATTTAAAAACTGTGACACGAAATATGTCACCTTTTTATTTTACAACTATATGAACTTGTATTAGGCCCAGGCGTTAAATAAAAGATGCATTTTTTTTTTAGTATTTAATCAAACGTTTTAATTTTTTCTTTTATTGACATACATTTTTTTTTATTTCTTTGCGAAGAAGTAAAATCGCTAGTGAAGCCGAATATTCTTTATAAAATAGTGCAGAAATATGTGTAACATAATGAGAATGGTTTTAAAACAATCCCTTTACGAGGCAACCCAGGGGGGAGGCCTATGTCCGGTAGTGGACTTTTGATGAATGGATGGATGGACACCTAAACTGTAAAAATCATTTTTTTTCAAAACGTTAGGATTACCCCCAAAGTAGGAATTTCTTCTACGGAGGCGCTTTTTGGGATTCAAATGCCCTACAGTGCCACTACCAAATGCTCAGTCACTACGCAACCGAATCATCTAAATATTTTACTACAGCAAACCTAAACAATAAATCACATTTGAAGCTTCAACATTTAAAAGCCTAGTGGATGAGGTGCGAACGGGACCTTTTATCAAATTGAAATAAATTCATTGTTAGGGGAGCAACAAGTGTGCCCCTGTACGTGTTCAATTAGGGTTGGCAAAATTTTATCATAAAACGTTTGTATTTTATATATCATTTTATCCAATAAGAGGCATCAGAAAAATATCTTTACTGATTGAGTATGTATGTTAATAACATTTAAATGACTACGTGGTAGAGCTACGCTGCAGCTATATTATAGTTGTACATTGTACGAAAGGGTCGGTTCGATAAAGAAAGGACCGCGCTCTCACAGAACGCGGCTGTTCTTCGCATGGTGAGTGTCGAGAACCGGAGACCCTTTTTACTGGGAACAATTTATGTCATTTTAGTCTTCAAAGGTGAAAACGCATCCGTATTTTGGTTCCTAATCGAAGGTAAATGTGTAAAATTAAGACAATTTTGCAACAATTTTATCTATACTATTCACTATTCAATAAATTTATTTTTTGCTCATAATTATCGATTATGCTACATCTATTTAAGGTTAATTAAAATGTCTTTTCTTAGTACCTCGTATGGTTATTTCACTAATTAAATAAATAGTTAAAAGCGAAGTAATAAAAAATATTAATTTTATAAATATGCCAACCCTATAAACAATGTAACCCTAAATAATAGGGGTTGCTGACAAACATTTGTCTAACTGTAAAGTGATTCTACAGTAGGTTCACCAAGTTGCTAATGTGTTTGTGAGGATAGTAGCATTCGTATTAATAGAAACGTGGAGTGAAACTGTTGTTTATGGCCGTACTTGCCATGCGCTCTGAATTCAAAACTCAATTTAAGATCGAAGTCACAACCTTTATCTCAAATATTTTTCTTGCTTTCCAAGATAATTAGAATTTTTTTAACTGTTGTAATGATTTTTAATTGTTATCTTACAGGTAAGCAAAATGAAGGGCGGCTAGACGGAGTGACGATCTGGTAAGAGGTGATTTGTGTCATTTCCTGGGAGAGGCCTATGTTCAGCAGTGGATTTGTGAAAGGATGTAATGGAATGAAATAACGGCAGATGTACTGCAAAATTGAAGTAATTGTAACAAGATCTGAAATCGGGAAAAAAATTGACTGGGATCCATGATGTCTATATTTTTATTTGTTTCAAAGGTATATGCACCTTCCTTCACAATTTTTCGTCCACGGCTACACGTATAAATTACACCAATAATGTGCACAGGGATTGTACTCGGGTTGCACGCGTACTGTAAAATACAAAATGTCAAGCCTCTGCTAGCTCAAAGATCAATCTGAGAGTCACAATAATAACATATAACATACCTTTATTAAATAAATAAGTTTATGAAAATTCAGAAAACCTCCTCTTATTTGCTAGACATTGTTTCATTGTTTTAAATTTTTAAACAACCTACATACGTACAAGACAATTTGTACCTACTTATTTTATTTTTATTAGTGCAGGTCAAATGAGGAAGCCCAAAGTATACTCGGAATTTCTCTGTGCGATAGACTTTGTAATCATGATAAAGAAGCACTAGAGTAATAATCATAGCGTAACGGATCGGTGAGCTAAATTGCCAATGGGCAGACCATATAGCTCGAAGAACCGACAACCGATGGGGAAGGTAGAATTTCGAGCGGCAACGTCGCACCTGTAAGCGAAGTATAGGGCGGCTCCTCCACTAGATTGAGTAAAGTCCTGTTAAGGGATCAATGGATAATGGTGGCTCAGGACAATGGTTTGTGGCATTCCTAGGGGGAAACCTATGGTTTTTTATGGAATAAGGGTGACAAACGAACACACAGTCCTCCTGATGGTAAGTGGATGTTGTGGCCCATAGGCATTTACATATAACCACGATTAAGAATCAAAATGCGGATGCGTTGTCACCCGTGAGGACTACGATGAAATGCCTCGATTCCAGTAAAACAGGTCTCCAGATTCCTACACTCACCATACGAAACACAGCGGCGTTAAGCTTATATTTTACGCTGTTGTTTTGTCCTTCCCCGATCGAGCCGACCCATTCGTGCTAACAACCATAATATAGCTGCAGCGTGGCTCTACTGCGTATAAAATATATAATATTATAATAAAAATGTGATAATTAATCTATAGTGAATGAAAGTGAAAACCTTAAAGAACCCAAAAAAGACGTTCGAATGAGTACACAGTTCACTTGAGTGTAAGTAGATGCTATGGTCTATAGACGTATTCATCTATCTACGATAAAGAATAAAAATGCTGCAGATGCGATGTCACCACCGAGGACTAACATGGAATGCCTCGTTCCCAATAAGAAGGGTCTCCAGTTCTCTAAACTCACGATACGAACACAGCAGCGATAAGCTGCTAGTTTAAGCTAGTAGTCTGTAAAAGTGTTGACACATTTTAGCTACAACTTAGCTCTACCACGTATAAAAGCTACCCTTTGTTACTCAATTATTATTAAAAATCGTACAACTTGATATTGAAATCGTTAAAACAACGGTTTCAAAATAGGAATACTAATTATATAAACAAATTTGTCACTACGAATGCAGAGATTTGAAAGATAAACAGGAAAATAAATTATACGTAAAATCAGTGCTTAATTTTTCACTAAGTATGATGAATCGAGTACGCAAAGGCGACTAAATCCGTTCGCGCGCACCGGAAACAACGATTGTGCGCTTGGATGGCAACGCGACGGAACCGCGGACATTTTGCGACACCGCATCCGTTATTTGTGTACGAAAAATATTGTTCTTCACTTAAAATATTTAATCATGGCCCCATTTGACGCCAGGGTATATAAAATTCCGACTTGAGCGAATCAAAACACTAGAACTAAATATTTACATATTATAATATTACAAACTTAAATTGAAAACTATTACAAATGTTTTTAAACATTAAAAAGTATTTTCAAAGAAAAACTAATGAGTTCGTAAAAAGACGTGGTAGAGCTATGCTGCAACTATATTAGTAGTACCTATAGTTATAGCACGATATGGTCGGTTCGACCGGGGAAGGGCCACGTTCTCACAGAATACTAACGTAAAATAGCAGCTGAACACCGCTGTGTTTCGTACGTTGAGTGTAGAGAACCGGAGACCATTTTTACTGAAACGAGGCATTCCATCTGAGTCTTCGCGGGTAACAACTCATCTGCATTTTGATTCCAAATCGAGGATAGATGTGGGTGTTTATGGGCCACAGCAACCACTTACCATCAGGTGTTGGTGTGTGCTCGTTTGTCACCCTTATACTATAAAAAAAATTGCTAAATACATGAAATTATTTAAGATTGCTCAACTGGCAGTGTAAGAACATCCACTACCCCATATCATCCCGTGGGTGGTTTTAAGAGGTGGCAGAGGGAAACCAGTCAGTAGATGGGCAGCATCGTCTTCCTAATAGCGACTAAAATTAAGAAAACTTGTCAACTCACTTAGCAATCGTGGCAACTATGACAAATATCCACACTATAGCAACCTATGGGGGAGGTCTATGTTCAGCTGTGGACTTTAATAGGCTGTACATCTCACTGTTTCTATACTGAATCATAAATAGATAAAGACTGCAGATTATATTGATCTTAAATTATTGACAATGAAACACAAAGCTAATCCAATGTTCACTGTAAATAAAGTCAATAAGTGTGCGCATCCTTTACTGAAACGGAGTGCATAAACACTCGCGCTCATACAGTGTCCATTCTTAAGAGAGCACGCCACTGAGAATAGATCACAATAATTCATAACCGTTATGCGCGTGCGCTCGTCGATAATACTATAGTGGGGACGATACGTATTGGTCTTTAATCCTTGCGTTAACTGTAGTACCCTTTTTTACTGGAAATGAGCCATTTCACCTTAGTGTCCTCAGGGATGATAACGCATCTGTCTTTTGATTCTTAATCAAGGATAAATGTAGATATCTATGGGCCACAGCATCCACTTACCATCAGGTGGACTGTGTGCTCGTTTGTCACCCTTACGCTATAAAAATTGGATTTATTATTGTAGACCGACAACTGGCGGTAAATCATTTTTAAATGAAAATCGTAGTGTGGTGACGGAGGCCATTTCCGTCAGCTATCCGTACGTATTGTACCACCAGCCCAATGTGTAAAGTTAAGTTAGGGTAACAGTTTCAAAACATGCATGACAGCCGGCGTATTTTCGAAAACGATAGCAGCTGCTGTGTTTCGTATGTTGAGTGTAGAGATCTAGAGACCCTTTTTTACTGGAAACGAGGCATTCCATGTTAGTCTTCAGGGGTGACAACGCACCTGCGTTTTGATTCTTAATTGAGGATAAATGTAGATTTTTATGGGCCACATCATCCACTTACCATTAGATGGACTGTGTGCTCGTTTGTCACCCTTTTTCTATTAAAAAAAATTAAAGTTGCCCAAAAGTTCAGTGAGCTAAAACATCGTGTACCTGTTCACTTGAAAATAATCGTAAGGAAAACCTAATAAAAATGACACGTGATCGATTTCCACCTTAAATTTTGTTCAATAATAATCAATATATTAGTTGATTGCGGAAATATCTAATCACAATAAAATAAAATAATGCATACTGGGTGCATTATAGGGACTTCAAACAAAGCGAGCTTCTGACGTCGCGGCTGGAATAATAAGCGGAAACGTTGCCAGAACGGTGCGGGCATGTCTCGCATTGTGCACTGTATATACTATATGCGTAATGCGTCGATTGACAGATATATCACGGGAAATAATAGCGTGTGGGCCGCTTTAAGGAATAATATCATAATCACTTCATATTGGTGGCTCTTCGATTACGTATGAAGTGAAAGAATTTGAACTGTTTAATTTTACAGTACTTGATAAGACAGCCTTTGGAGATATAACATAGAACCACGCTACGGTTTTATTACGGCTTTAGTTCGAATTGGAAACGACTTTGTCCTCAGAGAAAAACCCCAGCGTAAAAAAAAATTGTTAACTGACGAAAACTGGAAACCCTTTTACGAGTCTAGAGGCATTCCGTGTTATTCTTCAGAGGTTAAAATAGAGATACTTTTCGCCACAGCACAATACGTAAACTGTGAGCACGTTTGTGAAGTTCACTTAAAAAATGAAATATTACTTGATTAAAATATTTTTACAGGATTTACTAAAACACTAAAACTTAGCACGCATTACTTTGAGTTTAAATAATTTTGAAATCAAAGTAATGCGTGCTGAGTTTTGTTTTCTTCAGCGTATAGTACCAGCGTAAATATTATTTAAATAAAATCAATTAGCGTTTAGTTTTCTTCAGCGTATAGTACCACCGTAAATATTATTTAAATAAAATCATTCTCAGTTAATTATAGGTATATTCAGTTATAATCGAAGACAAATTGGAAAGAAAACTTCTTGAGTAGCAGCGTCATACTCACAAATGCGGTGCAGTGTAGGTGCCTGATAAGACATGCAGTGATTCTGTAGATACGACTGTATCTGGACCTTCATCATTATCATTATTTCAGCCCTTCACAAGTCCACTGCTGAACACAGGCCTCCCCCAAGGAGCGCAGCACGATCCTGAGCCACCTGCATCCATCGACTTCCTGCATGTCGTATCAGGTCACCACTCCATCTAGTGGGGGGTCGCCCTACACTACGCCTACCGGTACGAGGCGGCCACTCCTCCTCTTCTTCCCCATCGATTGTCAGTTCTTCGAGCTATATGGCCGGCCCATTGCCACTTCAGCTTACTAATCCGTTGGGCTATGTCGGTTACTCTGGTTCT
>DWHP01004591.1:0-12473 GCA_018247895.1 Parnassius honrathi
AGTAGCACCAGCGGCGCTCCCTGGCGATGGTTCGCCTCGCCGGGACCGGCTTACCTAACAACTTCGGGCACACAGTCACACACACAGCAGGGGAGCGCCTCCCTGGGCACTAGGCCACTATAGCATGGGAAGGGGTGACGCCTTCCCGCGGGAGCTCCGCTCCGTCGTGCGGGGGGTTGGCGCCGACTTGCCCTGTGGATTCCACCTCTCCCTGGGCACGGCTCGGTTGGCTGCCCGCAGGTCGTCGACAGTGCCCGCCGCGTTCTCCATCTGCCGGCACTGATCCTCCAAGAACCGCAACAAGTCTCTGAAGGGCGGAATATAGGAAGCGCCGTTCCTGCCGTGCCTCTCCTCGAAATGGATCCGCAGATCAAGAGGCAGGCAGGACTGCACAATGTGGAGCAACAAAAAGGACCATTCGTCTACCGGTAAATCCAGCCGCCTCAAAGCATTACAGGCCACCATGACTGGATTTACGATATCCTGACGTAGTCTGGCCCGGTCCTTAAGCAGCGGGAGATTCAGCAGCTGCTTGACGTATTCATCCGCAATAAGCCGGGCGTTGGCATATCTTCCTGAGAGGAGGCCCCGAGCGGTCTGATAGGCGTCGTCCGACAATTTCAAATGGCCGACGATGCCCAGGGCCTCCCCCTCCAGGGAGGCTAAGAGGTACGCCATCTTCTGACTTGGCGTCAGGTCCCTCCGGGCGTCCATCGGGCTATAAAAAGTCCAACCAAGGTCAGCCAGTCGGAGAGGACCCCGAAGAATCTTGGCGGGTCCAGAGTTGGGAGTCGTCCCAACAGCTCCGACTGAGTAGACTGCTTCCGAGGTGACTCGAGCAGGGCACTCAGCAGAGCTTCACGCGTTTCCTTAGTATGCTTGGGACCCGCCTCGATCAAGTCGTCCATGAACGAAAAGAACTGCTCGTAGTCCGCGAGGCCGGAGTCTAGGACTCCCTGTTCCACATGCGAGGCCATAAGCTCTGTGCAAGCCTCCTTCACTACGGCCCTTCGGGCCACGACCTGCTCGAGCCGCTTTTCTAAATTATGGACCCTATCAAATCTCCTTATCAAGGTGTGAGCGTTAGCGGCCCAACGCAATTCAGCCTGCAGGCGAAGCGCCGGTGACTTGTGCGATGGCATCATTATTCAATACAAATCAGCTTATAAATTCAAAATACTACGATTTATTTCCTTGCAATATTGAGAGGAACAAATGTAAATAAAAAAACGCTAATCTCTCTTAACACAATGACAGAAAACAGAGAGATATAAAAGTAATACTTAATTTACCTGAGCAATAATCAACAGTTACAAATAAGGAGGGCAATAATTTTTTCCATTTACACTACACGTCAAGTACACACTACCGTCGGTACCAACAAAGATGCCTTTCCCAGGCTACTGACCCTTCGGCAATTTAATCTATTATAATTACTCTTATCTATTATAGTATCTGACGCGTAGGTACCTAACCCCAAACAACACTCCTGCTTGCACAGCCTAAAGGGCGTGTTCTACCCCCTAACAAACAAAAAAAAAATACTATTTCGGCTCGGCGCGACCGGGGAACATTAAACTGCTACCAGAACGGTAGCCTAACGGCAGTGTTCTAGCTACCGCACCGATCCGCTAACAAAACAAAAAAATCACTACATTACGGCCGTGCGCTATACCGTCTAACAAACAAAAAAAAATTATTATTATATTTCGGCCGGGCGCGACCGGGGATCAAGAACTCCTACCAGAATGGTTGCCTAACGGGAGTGTTATAGCTACAGCACCGATCCTCTAACAAAACAAAAAGCACTATAATACAGCCGGGCGCTACCGGAGCACAACCATGCTCTGCTACCAGAATGTTACGGCCCTGAGTTGCCCAGACGAATGTCGACTGGATTAGGGCCCATCATAACCCAACTCGACGGGCAACCAAGGGAAGGACCCGAACGGTCTATGGAAATTTATTATATAATGGATGCACAAGCAAACACAACTTACCTAGTTCAGAAGTAGGGTCGGCCATAAGGAGACGTCAGCGTGATGTGAAGGTAGTGTGGGTGTGCATGTGAAAGAAGGTGTGTTGTGCGTGAGCTGACTTCACCAAGGTAGGCGGACAAACCCGCCGTCGCTGCACCGCTTCAAAGGACGCCCTCACTTCCGGGCGCCGAACTCCAGTGTAACGTCACATAGCACAAAAAAACGAATTGACGCGAAGGAACACGAGACCGGTTCAGCCGACTACAAAACGACAGGCGTCGTGGAGGCGCTCTCACAAGGGACTAACGAAGGGGACTGCAGACTTAGATTTGCTCGATCGGCCGCGCCCTCTAGAGGAATGCAGTCCGTCCAAACGTTAAACCGGTTTTCAATCGGGCGCAAACAATTATCATATAATCCTACTCCACATGGTATCGCGATATGGCGATACTTAGCTTCCGAGCGAGAAAAGAGTTAACCCTCTTATCACCAGCAGCAACGACCAGTCGCGTATAGATTTCCTTTAGAAACTTTACCGCACACGGACCCTATGGACCGATAGTCTCTACAGTGATAGACATTAATATATAGTCATTTCTCAGAGATACATAATTGCGCCGGCCAAAATATCTCCGAAAGTAGCATTCTACACTTCTCTACCGAGTGACCAATGTCATACTATCAGCTCTCTTGCCTTCTTTTTAGTTTTTGTGTATTAGTTTATTTTATTTATTCAGAAAATACTTGATTAAAATACTTTTTAACTCAGTGGTCCCGTATCTTAATTGTATATATTATTTTTACTTGGTAGAGCCACGCTGCGCCTATATTATAGTTGTAGCACGAATGAGTGGGCTCGACCGGGACAGGACCACGCTCTCCACACAGCCGCACCCACACTACCTTCACATCACGCCGACGTCTCCTTGTGGCCGACCCTACTCCTGAACTAGGTAAGTTGTGTTTGCTTGTGCATCCATTATATAATAAATTTCCATAGACCATTCGGGTCCTTCCCTTGGTTGCCCGTCGAGTAGGGTTACGATGGGCCCTAATCCAGTCGACCCTCGTCTGGACAACTCAGGGCCGTAACAGTGATAATTATTCATGTAGTGCAATTATGTAAAATTTAGCTTCAAATAAAGATTTTTTTTGTATTTCTAATATTTCCAATTTGGGGGCACCTACTTGTTGGATTGACAACTTGATAAAATATGCAGGAGGTCGAATGATGTAGATGGCACATGACCAAGCTTTATGGTATTCCTTGGGTCGGGGGGATATACATTTAGATGTTAACTTGTAAAAAGCTGATGATGATATTAATGATATATACATATCCTAGGAACAATACTCCTGCGATAAAAAGGGGTAATGGATTCTCTTATGCCGCATGTCATATGGTTCTACAAGGCTTCAATTTTTTTGCGTCCTTTTATTTTTATAAAACAGGAAAACATTTTCAACTCCAATAATTTATAATTATTATTACATTTAGATCTTGGATATTTCTTCTGCATACTTTTATTTTTTATTTTTATAAAACAGGAAAACATTTTCAACTTCAATAATTTATAATTATTATTACATTTAGATCTTGGATATTTCTTCTGCATACTTTTCGATGAATTCCTGCTTATTGAGAAGGAATAAGAATAACTTCGAGAAGGAAGCCGATCGGAGTATTCAGTTGGGCTGGGCAGCACTTAGAAAGCTCCGTCAGGTTTTCTCGTCGCCCATACCGCAAAGTCAGAAGACAAAAGTCTTCAACCAGTGCGTTCTGCCCGTACTCACGTATGGTGCCGAAACGTGGACACTGACGACACGTCTGCTCCAAAAGCTTTAAAGTTGCTCAGCGAGCAATGGAAAGAGCTATGCTCGGAGTTTCTCTGGTAGACAAAATTCGAAATGAATAAATCCGCCGGAGAACCAAGGTTACTGACATAGCATACCGTATTTGTAAGCTGAAGTGGCAATGGGCTGGTCATGTCTGTCGGCGAAGTGACAACCGGTGGAGTAGACGTGTTATGGAGTTGAGACCGCGTCTATGCAAACTTAGTGTGGGACGCCCCCTGACCAGATGGAGCGACGATCTGCGCAAGGTGGCTGGTAGAAACTGGATGCGTGTAGCCGTAGATCGGGCTAAGTTGCGCGCCTTGGGAGAGGCGTACGTCCAGCAGTGGACTGCCGCAGGCTGATGATGATGATGAGAAGGAGCCTCTATACGAGAAGTTTTATTACAGACTTCAAAACCAATTGAATTTAAGTAAATTCAAATAGAAAATCAATAATTTTTATCTGATTATAGAAGGGAGAATATAATTAAATGCAATTACAGCAAGAAATCCATGCATTATTAACCCTGTTTCATATACACCAATTGTTCAAAATTAAAAACCTTTAAAAAAATCGAAACTCTTAAGAAAGATTAATTTTTGCAAGAATACAACTTTTTTGGATCGGGTTTTACTTGAATATTTTTGCTTTAATAATATTAAACCTTTCTTAAATATGCGTGAAAGATTGCCCGCAGGCAATTTCTTTACGAAAAAGATATGTGTTAAAAAACATTTTACATGTTTTTTGAACACGATTTTATTTTCCTTAAAATTTTCATGTACCAAAAATTACATCAGGTGATAATATTACTAAAGTTATGAAAACAGAAATGTTGGTCTGAATTTATTTAGTTATTAATTATTGTTCTTTTTTTAAAACTAAAGCGGAAAAGGAAATTGTAGTTCACTCTATGGTAAGTGGCTATCGCAGTTTAACACCTAAAGCTAACTTCAAACAAATATTTTTTTTCTTATTTCACCATATTTAACCAATCGATGTACGAGCACACGTTGGCAAACTCAAACATATTCAATTAATATTTTATTCTTCTGACATGCAACATTTTTTTTTACAAAGTTTTCACCTCTGCTGTCGCTGCTCTGTACCAGCTGTAAATTGTTTTCACAATATATTACATTAACTTTCATTTTAAAATGAATTTTTACCCATTCTTTTTAATAATGAAAAGTATAACTTTTACTATTGGATCTCAGACCAAAAGAAAATATCAGAAGCGAAAAGAAGTGTTGCATAAATTTGAAGTGATGACGAAAGCATGGTCTTGTTCTTGACGCAATAACGCATACATCTATGTTTTTTCTTTCTTTATCAAGTTGTGAAATTCACTACTGGACGCACTCATATATACACTAAAGTCACGTTGTTGGTTGCAAATGATTTTAGGTTGCAAATGTATGTGCGTGTGTGTGTTCTACCGTGGTAGCTCAGATGGTTAACGCTCGCTGTAAATATAACAGAACGCGAGTAACCCGGGTGCACTCCCCGCCGGCACCAGTGGAATTGTTAATTGTAATTTTAAGTGCTGATTTACCACGTGCTCAGCGGTGAATGAAAACAACGTGAGGAAACCTGCATGTCTGAAGAATAAGAAAAAAAATTTTTCGAAGACATGTGAAGTTTACCAACAGGCAGCGCGGCGTACACTTCACTAAACCCTCTCAGAAATGTTGGGAGGCCTGTGCCCAGCAGTGGGACGTATGTAGGCGGTCCACCAGAACTTGTATTGTTTCGATTTGCTATCCATATAATAGTTATAATCAGATGGCAGGATAACCCAAAAAAACGTCAGGAAAATGAAGGTTTAGTGATGCGCCCATTTATTTTTACGGCAAAGTGGCAAGTGTTGACTTGTATGGTGATAGTGTAGAAGATGAAATATATGACGGCTCCCTGGAATATAGAGTTGCGGTGCTGAGGGCCACAGATTCGCATCAATAAGTATTTTTATGACTTACGTATAACTGTTCCCGCTCGATATTTATTCTTGTGCAATTTACGTTTGTTAACTGCCTTCACCATACAGAAGAAAATTCTAGCGTAGGCACAAAGTTTCAAAAAAAAAGAATACTCATATTGCAGTCACAGTGGATTTTACATGCTAATAAATTATTTATGTCGTTCAGACCAAATTTCACCAAGTCTCAACGGTGATGAGACATATGTTTAGGACATAATGTAGTACACAAATGTGTGCGTAAACACTGGTGTACTATAATTCCTTATTCTCAGATCCAATGGGAACGCAATAAGACACTACCTTATATATCAGGCGCAGGACCAAATGATTTACGTGCTTCCGAGACAAGGAGTTGAAACACCGTTAAATTAATTTTAATTTCATGTTGCTACTGCACCATGTTGCTATTCTTCGACGGAAAGCCCCAGCAACTTATCGTGGGCCGACCCTGGATTTGATTTTCAGTCGTGATTATGACTTCTACACAAATGGGGCAGTTAAGAAGAAATATAATAGGAAATATGGCGATGAAAAGTTAACGAAATTTAAAGCACCTAATTGTTCCTAACTTAGTAATGCATTTAATTCTTAAATTAATTATGATTTATTTATGAACCTTTCGAACGTTGCCTTTTTGGAGATTAATTAATAATTTGTAATTTTCCGCCACGTTTAAGGTAACTAAATATAACCATCGCTTCTTTTTGAAGAAATAATTATAGGAATTATATTTTAATAAGTGAATATTATAATACCACACCGTGTATATCGTAAGAGGTGATAGAGAAAAATGAAACGGAAAATTTGCATCAGCATCTCTAATTCAACACCTTAAAGTAATAAAAACACTGCAGATTTTAACCTGCCAGCAGTAGATTTTTGATATGAATGTGTAAAAGAATGCGTCGCTCCATTTCATGCCATGGGTGAAATAATGGTACACTGTGGGATGTGCCATAAAGATCTCATAATGTCCGATTATCCGTTAATCACCTTTTTAGAGCTAGTCATAGAAACCAAAGACCGGTGGCAAAAAGTGTAAACATCCTCTAACGGTAGGACCACATATGTGGCAGAATAATTCATGGAGAGTTATTTTTTAATACTTTGCATAAAAAGGGGATATCTACATGAATACTAAACATTGTATAAATTACCTCCTGTGTCCATGGTGTTCCCGTGACCATGCGTGCTGTAATAAGTTCATGAAACGTCGGAAATTAAAAAATTAAAAATTAAAAGAGATAAAGTCAGCGTTTGTTACATTGAATAAAAAAGTGTATATCTAGTTTTTGTCACTAATCATACATATTATTTAAGCAATAATAGTATATAATACGATGCTGGTATTTTGTGAGAACGCAATCCACCCAGAAACTAATTTCACGGATTTTATCATTTTTAATTATATCAGAGACAAAATAAATAAATATAAGTAGGTAATTATTATAAAAACGTAATCAATCACCATTCAAGTAGACATACGAACTGCAGACATAAATAATAGGTGGCTTTTTTAGGAAAAAATAATATGTTACTTTTTAACCAAATCTTAATACGATTACATATTTTAATTTTTTTTAACACGACATTCACCAGATTCTCGAATCAATTTTCTAAAAAGACGAGTAAAGCGTACTTCGCAGCGTATACATATATTCCATATAAATGTTATAAAAATACAATTATTTTAAGTTTTTTTTATTCTGTTTTGATAATTTTATTGTAATAAAGATTACAAAGTTCGGAATTTATGCATATTGGCATTCTCTACCAGTCAAACTAGCATGTGGTGAAAATTATTTGCTCATTTAACACATTCAGGATTTTTATATATGATAAGATATATTCAAAAAAAATCGGAGACATATTAAGTCCGAAAACTTTGTGGTATTGGGGCAGAGCGGCGGATATTTAATTTTCATTTTACTTTCATTGTACAGCAGAAGGAGATATACATAGGCTGTATTTTTTTTTTACTTTTATGTCTTTCATGTCAATGAAAATTAAAATAAAAACTTGAGGAATATTAAAGCATTATATCAGGCACGATTATTACAGCAACATAAAACTAGTGCAGTGTTAAATCCTTGAGTTCACGCGTTAATAATTAATTTTAGTGCATTGGGGGGAAATAGTTTAAAATTAATTCGATGTGACATTTTGTGGTTATTACCTTTGTTCAGAAATGATTAATTAGATAAAATTAAAAAAAAAATAACTACGAATAAACTTTACATCTACTAAATTTAATACAATATTATAATAAGATGCCTATTAAAATATAAAACTATGATTTACCTGTATTTTGATTTTGATTATCTCCATATGTCAGGAACTGCTGGCTACATTGCCGCCGATCTGATTATATATATGACAAATGAGTTATGTTCCGTCTAACATAGGAATTATAGTAAGCCTAAGCTCTTTGCATATTCTATATATTCATACATAGTCGGTTATGGTATCTCAAGGGCTGGTCGTTTACCATAACATAGATCGAGCAAACCAAATTCAATGCCTGTCGTTCTTTTTTTTTAATTTGTTTTAAATTAGAATAAGGGTTATAACACAGTCCACTCGATGGTAAGTGAATTCTGTTGTCCATAGAAATCAGCATATTTCCTCTCAATAAAGAATCAAGCGATACATATATTTTCACCCCTCAGGTCTAAGACGGAATGCCTTGTTTTCAGTTAAAGAGGTCTACCATTCTCTACACTCACCGTATTAAATACAGTGGCGTTAATCTGCAATTTTACGCTGGTATCCTGTGGTCACCGAATTTTAAAGCACTGTCTTACAAAACTTGGAGGTAAACCAGATTGCACGTTTGATTAATTGAAATATATAAAGGACACTGTAATCTCCGCCAATTAGCATGCGCTGTGAACTCTTCCTTCCCATCCTTAAATCCACTCGAAAATGCTAACTAGCAGTGAAAACTATCCAGGCTGTTCCTATTTCCTTTTTTACATTTGTATATTTACATACGACAATTGTAAAACATTATGCCATG
Organism: Parnassius honrathi; assembly: GCA_018247895.1. Lineage (NCBI taxonomy): Eukaryota > Metazoa > Arthropoda > Insecta > Lepidoptera > Papilionidae > Parnassius > Parnassius honrathi. Next base: position 8,816 of record DWHP01004591.1, read on the forward strand.
AAAATAGGTAGAGCAAACTAGTGTAGCTGTTTCGACTCATTTTAAATTTGCCTCCTTGAAGCTTCGTGTCTAGTGTGATTACAAGAAAAATTCTCCCCATTTAAAATTAAATTAGTAAATAAATGTATGACATTTGGAGTAACGAATTTCATACTTACAGCAAATAATAACTATATCATAGATAGCCCTTTCTATGTTAAAAATTAAATTAATACAGAATAGAGCTCTGACTCGCGCCCATTTGTACTATCAACTTATAAGAGTTCATACCATTAATGACAACTTTTTGCGTTTTGTTATTTAAGTAGGAAATAATTAATTTAAGAACATCACTTCTACACCGAAGTGTTGAAGTTTTCTGATTAATGTTTCATGGTGAACACAATCGGAGGCTTTTGATAGTTCATAGAATATAACCAAAGCAACCTATGCATTCTCCCATATATTGAAAATATATTGAATCAGCTGAAATCTAGCATTAGTTGTCGAGTGACCCCTTGTGATACTGAGTTTATTTTAATGAAGTAAATCGTTGTATTGTTAAATTGTTAACATTAATTTTAAAATATTATGCTATACCTTTTCATGATACTTCATGATATGTAAAATTATTTGTTCTCGCATTAAAATTTTATATAAGTAATGATTCGATGACGGCAGGAAAAGTATTCAATGACTTAGTGGTTAGGATCCGAAACCAGATGTATCTTCAATTAAGAATCAAAACCACCAACAACTAACTGAGATATGACTTAGACTGAATGCCACGTTTTTTCAGTATAAAGGGTCTCCGTTTCGCTACACTAACTATACTAAACAGCTAAACACAGTATTATGTGGCTATTTTACGCTGGCATTCTATGTGAGCGAAGTCCTACTCCGGTTGAGCCGACCAGTTTGTCCTGTTATAGCACAAATGTGTCGGCTAATCTATACGTATAATAAATCTGTAGAAAATTCGTGTCTGTAATTCTAATATTTCCCGGAAAAACAATTCGTGGGTACTAAACATGGGGCACTGAACACAAATTAGTGGTTTTTAGAATTTTGTCTGTCTGTCACTTTGTCTGTAAAAACACAGACAGTTTCGGTTTGAAATTTTGTACGTAGGTATGTTAGGATTTGGCGCTACTTATTAATTTTCATTCGATTACGGATCTTAAAAACGGAAGATTATGTGTTTTACTTCCTTTTAGATGTTAATAACTATTTTATATCATCTATCATATAGAATAGAAACTAACATTTATAAAATTAAAATATTAAGAGGAAATAGTACGTGAGCTCAAATTTTTTTCCGATTTTACCCTCACGCCCCGCAGCGTCGTGAGATTTCGTTGAGGGGCGCGCGGGGTTTCTTAAAAATTGTGCTTTATTATTTTACTAAACTTTAGAGAACCAAAAGAAATAAATGAATAAGAAAGTATTCACTTGGATGCCGCAAGCATATTTTTTTCGTCAACCCTTTTTAATTTATTTCCCATTATTACAAATTACTGAAACACACTTGAAAGTAGGCACACGCGACAGCAAGCGACGCGATTTTTTCCTCCGACGGTTGAAGCTGGACTAGCATGGGGTGTGATCGGGAAGAGGAGAAGGGCCGCGGCTCAGGATATTGTGGCTGGGCGAGAGTACATTTTAGATATTTTTCTTGTTTATTTCAAACCAAAAGTTAATTTGAAAAATTTAAAACGTATTTTGCATAGCCATCTTATAGTTACACTTACGTTGAAAATCTGGTAACCTGACATGAATAATTAAAAGATTAAGTACCAGTGTTTTTACTGTAAATTCATAGGTAACTATGGAATTTTTTTATCGAAACAATTTCAAGGAATCGTGTTTCTGAAAATTATTTTGCATCGTGTAAATCCTTTACTTTCTTGAATATGAATCACGTAACGAATGACTAAACACTGTAGATACAATCGAGTTTACTAAAGTTACTGAAACAGTTATTTAACCGCTGTTACCTCTTATGAACAAAGACTAAAATTCGTTTTAACCGTTGAGTAATAAATTGAACGTTTTACTTTTTCTAAACAGTGTCATCTAACGTAAAATAAAAAAGTAGTGAAAGGAGATGGCCAAAATTGTATGAACTTGTGCCCCAGACTGTAAAATCTATGTCATTTGAAAGTACAGATCTAATTAAAGAATTATAAAAGTGCACGTAGCTGCGCAGTAGTGGACAAAAGTTATGAAGATTTAAAAGAGTTCATTCTGGCAGTCGGTTTTTATCATTATCACACAATGTAGATTTTAATAAAGTTCCAATTCATGAGTGTTATGTAGGTTAAAGTATATGCGTGATGAATAGGATGTATCCTAACTGGTTTAGATAAAAAAACAAGGACAGCAGTTTTTTTTTAGTCTTTGAAATTATAATTTGTAACTAGTTTTTGTAACATAACTATTATTGATCGAAATATATTAGACACAAAATAATTAAACTTACGTATTACACCGCTTATAATTAGTGGAGTACTCGCTTGGGGATGCGGCACTTATGAAATAAAAGTAAAATACGATAAAACACAAAAACGAAGGAAAAACGTGCATAATATATCATACACCGAAAAACGGCGCGTAAGTTGGTAGACGTGAATCAGATCAAGTTTGACATTAACACTTTGACTGTTCTGAATGCTTGACGAACGGATTCAGTGCTCATTTCTGAGAGGGTTTTAGGGCAAGGAATTGTCCACCGCGCAGCCCCAATGCGTGTTTTTGAACTTCACATGTCTTCGAAACATTTTTTTTCTTATTTCTCTGACATGCAGATTTCCTCACTATGTTTTCCTACACCGCCGAGCACGTGGTAGATCAGCACTTAAAATTGCAATTAACAATTTCATTGGTGCCGGCGGATAATTTTTATTTGTATATTGGTCAGATCTTAGAATTTACAAAATTATCTTAAATGAGTTGATTATTGCGTGAAATGGCGGTATTTCATAAAATTTAACAGTATTTTGGACTATATCCTGGTATAGCTTGAACAAATCAATGATACGAACTACCTCAACCAAACATGACATTGCTCATTGAGATATTACATTTATCATAATTGTTAATTTTAGCAAAATTACTTACAAAATTGTATACACAAAACTGTGATTAAGAGAGGTTTTTAGTTGAGTATGTTGTGTGTCAATCGCCATAGCAATATTTCACTATTTTTTTAATCAAGTCCGATATAAGAAATTGAAAATAAAGTGCACTATCAGATTTTATTCATGATTGATAGAATACTGCCGTCCTTACGATAAGTGCAATAACTCGAGTTTTTGGGCTTACTGACTTAAATACATATACATAATCAGGAAAATGTGCTCTATATTTTCTTCTTAGATGTCTTTTTTGTATTAACGGTAGATTCGGTTATTTTGTGAAGCATAACTGCAATATCTAACAATACCATTTGTAAGTTGCATATCATGAACGAAATAACTTGAGTTACGGCGTGGTAAGCTTTAATATTTTGTGATATTTCTATAGATTACCGCAATACGTCCAGTTATTGCGCTTATAATTAGCGCATTTTTTTTTCAATTTAGTACACATTTAATTGTCATAAGCTCCACAAGTAAAAGTTATTGCAGATACGTGAAGTAATCTTATTATTTAAAATTTTAAGCTTACAAATTATAAT
>DWHP01004592.1:0-12473 GCA_018247895.1 Parnassius honrathi
TCTGACTCCGAATTTACGTATAGATTTAGACTAAATAAAACTTCCGTGGATGAGTTACTGTTGAAAATAACACCAGCTTTAAAAGTAATTTCTTCAATGTGAGTAAAGAAACTTGTGAAGAAAATTTAGTTATATATGTACTTATGGTCGAAATATACTACCGAACATTAATTTTGACAATAAACATGAATGACAATTATTGTAACATTTTAGAAATAAAGGAATATCACCAAAAGAGTGTCGGTATTGCGGGCGCCACTCTCCCTATCATGCGCATCTGAGTCTTGGTTGGCAGTGAAGCCATAAATCAGATCCGTCACTCGGGTCAGAAAGGCTAGGGCTTCTGAGTGCTCGTTTTTACTGGCCCCATGGCCTTTGTGCACCGGACACAGGGGCTCCCGTTGCACAGGTGAAGTTGGAGGTCGCGGAGGAAGGTGCATCATGTGTTCTGGTACGCCTTACCTGAGAATGAGAGGAGCCGCGGATGTGTGTGAAAGCATTACCACGGCCCTGCAAATATGCGATGAATTTGGAACACCATGACGTTTTAGTCGGTGCGATTTTGATATAATCCGTCCTTGCCTCCACGAGGTGAGTACCGAAGGCATTTCCCTCAGTAAAAGGAAAAAAGTCCACGGTATCCAGTATTGGGCCACTTGGTGCTCACAGCAGTAACACTTTTGGTACGAGTTTAATATTTATAAGAATGTAAAGGAGGCAAGAGAGTGTGTGTGTGTTAGGCGACGTTTGAAATCGTGAATTTGAACAGTATCCCACAATTCTCCCACAATCGCATTCATTATCACTGCAACACTTCGATCTATTTCTGCCACTATTTTTTAAATCACTCAATAATATTTTATAAAAAACAAATTTATGAAATTCAATACTTTTTAAATTACGTTCTATAAAAAAGTCGGTATTATTTTTATATGGAAGAAATCGAAGTCTTTTCACTACATCTTTCAAGCGACAATTATTTGTAGGAATAAGCACAAAACTCTAGTGTTAAATAATAATACAAAAGTAAATAAAAATATATGATATATTACTTTACAATTAACATTATTGGAATATCACTTTGTACGACTGACTAGACAACAATCGTCTGCGACGATCACCACCAGCCACTGGAGTAACCACCGGCAGAGTAGCCGTACCCGCTTCCTAAACCGCCGCCGTATCCACCGCCGTATCCGCCGAATCCGCCGGCGTATCCTCCGTTGTAACCGACAGAGTAGCTGGTGGCGGCCACTAGTTTGTTGACGGATACAACTTGGGGCACGGAGACGATCTTATTGACTCTGACTACTTGTGGGACGCTCACAACCCTAGGCACGTTGACGACCTTGTTAACGGAGACCACTTGAGCCGCAGGCGCTGAGTAGCCGCCTAAGGTAGAGATGCCGCCTAAGGAAGAGGCACCGTCGTAGCCGGAGTAACCTCCGCTCCCAGAGTGCAGCCCGCCGAGGAAGCCGCGCTTCTCGCGCACGCTTCCGCCCGCTGCACAAGCCACCAGGCACAACGCTACGATCTGTATTTAAAGCAAAATAAACATTAAATTAATAAAAATATTAAATTTATAGCTCTTACTGTATCTGTTACTGTTACGTGGCAGAGTCGCGCTGCAGCGGTATTATGGTTGCGGCACGAGGAGTGACCGGGTCACGACGAGAAAATTAAAAAAAATCGTTACTGTTGGCGTGTCTTTTCATAGGACAATGATTCTAACCAAGAGTGAAAGTAAAAAAATGATAATAAAAATATCAGATTTGGTATAAGACGAAATCTAAAGAGTAAGATGTGAGAAAATCGGCGCCCACTGACGGTCCACCGTTGTGCGATTTAAAAGAAGTTTTCATTCTAGCAACACTTCCTTGTGTTATTTTCCGGACCAATACGACTAAGGTACGTTCAAGAAAAGAGCCTACTTCTTTTTAAAAGGCCGGCAACGCATCTGCATTTCCCCTGGTGTTTCAGTTGTTCATGGGCGTCGGTAGCCACTTACAAACAATCAGGTGAGCCGCATGCTTGTTTGCCGTTCTCCTATAAAAAAAATTGGTCCTACACAATTGCTTACCAGCCAAATGTGGCAAAAACAATGGGCATGTAAATTTGTTAGTTGGGATAAAAAAGTCATTCAAGTTCCCGGATGTATTATGGATACGCCAAGGAGACATTAAAAAACTCTCATAGCTTTATTTTACGCGGTGTAATCTTCCTTAGTGCAGCCTGATCCAGAATAAGTAGACCAGTGATGAGACGTAGTGTGTGGTGTGAGGAAAGTGATACTACATAACTGATTGCCAGCCAAAGAGGATTAATAATTTTACGCACACCAGATGTACGCAAAATGTCATCATCATTTAAAAGTTGTGATTTCATTGTAAGCTTTCGGTTTCTGGTGCGTAAATGTACACAAAACAATGTCTCAGTGCTGTATTTTTCATTTTTTTAATAATTTTTTAACTTTTTCATATTTTTTTTTACTTTCACGTGTATCCGTAGTTTGTTAATCTATTCCTTACTTTAAAAGCATAATTTACTCTTTACTTTTCTAACAAATTAACTTCCCTCACTATGAGCTCTATCACATGTTTGTATAAAATCTGGCATAAATACGATTAATTTTGTCAACAAAAATGGGCAAATTTGGCACTATCTACAGACCTCAGTAGTTTTTATCGGTGTTATTTACATATTTGTATTAATTTGTAAAGTGATGAAGAAATAAAAAATCAAATGTCACTCAAATCCAAGTGTGTCCGGGCAGAATGATTTCGATTTAACTTATAATAATTTAACGGAAATGAAAGCGATGAAGATGATTTATTTTAATGTCAAATACTTCATAACTACATTAATTGTTATGTAAACTAAGTCAATTTATCACTTTCTATAAATCTCAAAATCTAATACTCACAAAGGCTTTCATCGTTGTGTTGACGGTTAAACGTACTGGAGAGTGATATTGAGCTGTGCATGATCAGTCTTCTGCGCCAATATATATATCAACGATTCTCGATGTTTCGCAACACGTCCTCGTCCATGAATGCCGACGCATCAAATTTTGATTGTGTGATATTGTATTCATAATTTTATCAATGAATTATGTTTTTACCCGCAGCCATCTTACAAATATGTAAAAAGCAAACATTAATAGTAACAGCTGCAAGGGCTTTTTTCCACCCATTGTTACGACTGTGTTGGCGCCACTCTCCACAACCAGGACTCCGTTCGGGCAGGTACCACTGTCAACCGTTCTTATCGCCAAATGGCGGTGCTAACATTGCTGTGTTGTATTCTGAAGAATATAGAGAGCTAATATAGTTAGAGTCTGTAAGGCCTTCCGTCTTAGTGCTTTGTGTTGACAACACGTCAATAAATAAAAAAGGCCACATTACTTATTTTATCATTACTTTTACTATTTTATGCTATCAATAAATTTTGTTATCAACTGCAGGCTTCGTAATTGTAGCTCTTTGATTCTCATAAGAATAGCCATATTGGCAGTGCAAAATGGTGTGGTTTCTTTCCTGGTCGAGATCAAGTCTAGATACTGCCATGTCTGTGGACAAACTGAGTGCGCCCATTTAATTTTGTAGAAGTAAGTGAGACAAAGGAGCAGTAGTACAATTAATTGTAAGTGGATACCGTTTCCCATAGACAAACTAAATCCGCAATTACTAAGAATCAAAATATGTGAATGTTCTTACACCGCCACTACACGGGTATACTAAGTGTGGTCTTCCGTGTATGAAGTTAGTTGTAGGAGTCTTGTATGCAGTATCCACTTAACATCAGGCTGACTATTTGGACGTTTGATGTTCTAGTATTATTAAAAGTAAAATTATTTTGCATTGACTCACTAATTATCAAATATTATCAACATTTGTAATGTTTTGATCAATAATAGGATGTCGTGCTAATCAATTCTGACAGGGGTGATAATTGGAAGCTTTGAACGCCACAGGGCGTAATATTTAAAAATTATTTATCAAGAGAGAACAAGTACACAGTAAGATATTGTCTGTACCGCACTACCATAACTTGTCCGTTGATTAAATTCCAAAACCACTACATGCAGACCATAAAAAATTATACCTGGACCATATACACTAATTCCGTCCGAGATTCGAACCCACAACTTCCCAGCGCTGCAATCAAATACTTAGCCACTGCGCAGTCGGGATAAAATTATAATCAAAGAGGAACTCATTCTTACTCAATATCTGATATGACGCTTACCAATCGTAGATCAATTTATATTAACTAATTTTGTTACATAATTTATTTAAATTATCGTATGATTAACCTTATTAACTATTAATAATGCCCTAGATATAGGAATTTATTGGAAAATAAGGTCCAGAGATGACGTGGAAAATACAAGTCATGAGCAACGTCCATGTCACACTAGTCCTACGCTCCATGTTGTTGACCAGTATTTTATTTATTTTTTATAAAGCAACCATGCGGCAGGGCAAACGACCATGCGGCTCACCTGGTGGAAAGTAACTACCACCGAACATGACCAACTGCAATACCAGGTTAATTGCGGGTGCGTTGCCAGCTATTTAGAAAGAAGTAAGTTCTTTTCTTGAAGATCCTAACTACATACTAATATGGTGACTGTTAGCTGACTTTAATACATATATGTTTATTATATTTTTATCTTGCGGCCCGCCAGGGGTTCATCTAGTTGGGATCTCATAATGTGACGTTATTTAGATTTAAGATAATCTAAAACTAATTTTATAAAATTTTTGATTGTTCAAAACATTCTCCAAGTTTTTAGGATGTAATATAACTTAGATCCCTTCTGGCATTGCTCTCTACTCTGATGACGGCTCTGACGGACAGAGAGACAAATATACAAATGGTAAGGTTAAACATTTAGCGCAACCCGCTTCAATCTAATCTAATGCCTTTAAACGAGCAGTTCTTGCTATATTCGGAATATAACTGCTATAATATCATTACAATAAAAAAGTAAATTTTGCAAATTCCTACAATTTATAACAGCTCTAATGGGATATCGGGCGGTCCTGAAACCATATAACGCACGTTCGAGTCCAAAATCTCCGAAAAGAAGTCAGAACTTCTTTTCCTTTTTTTCAAGTTCCTTCTTTTATGAGAAAACATATTATTGGGAGCCATTTTGAGTATTTTTAAACACAAAAATTATGATCGAGAAGATCGAAACATTTTATTCATATTTCAACAGAATGTAATTTGTATTTGTGTGTATCTAAATACAATTTCCAAAAACCACGATTTTCAAAAAAAAAATACCGAGCAAAGTAAAAAATACACATTTTGATTAAATATTTTTATGGAATTTATCGCGTTTTATTTATTTCCCAACGTTTTGGGTGCGTTTCAGCACCCATGGTCATGGGGGACTGAGGTGACTGACATCTCGATGTCAGTGATAACCCGGAGTAGCTTTCTAATTATTATTTATGGTCTGATCTACGCAGAATGAACTTTCTGTGTCTTCAAGTCTTGCAGTGGCATGCTTCGGTTTAGTTTTAATGTTATTAATTACAGGGTCTCAAGCAGGTGTTAGTACCCAGCCTCCTTCTCTGTTCATCTATGCCTCACGTATCATCCTTGGTAGGAATCGATGTTAGCTCAGATCTACAAACACCTCTGTTGCCTTAAGTTTTTGTTGGAATCTAGTCCCTAAGTTAGATGTTAATGACAGCACTTGATCGCAGGCGCTCCGATTTTTCCGGAAGCCTGCTAGTTCTAGTGGCAGCGTTTCGTTTTGTGTGAAAATTTGACAAGGAGAATTCTTTCCAGCAGTTTAAACGACGCACATAGCAGTGATATCGGGCGATAATTTTCAGGCATATCAGGTAATTTCTCTGGCATCAGAAGTGCGATCGTATTAGCGTTTTTCTATTGAGGTATACGTGGTAGAGCCACGGTGCAGCTATATTATGGCTGTAGCATGAATAGGTCGGCTCGGCCGAGGAAGGACAACGCTCTCACAGAATAGCGGCTTAATGCTGCTGTATTTCGTATGGTGAGTGTTGATAACCGGAGACCCGTTTTACTGTAATCGAGGCATTCCATCTTAGTCCTCAAGGGTGACAATGCATTTGCATTTTGATTCTCAATCGAGGTTAAATATAGATGTTTATGGGCAACAGCATCCAGTTACCATCAGGTGGACCGTGTGCTCATTTGTCACCCTTATCCTATTAAAAAAAGATGAAGGCTTGCACTGACAAGACAAGACACAGCCACAGGGCCTAGATTTTGTAGAAATTCTGATATAATTCCATCCAGTTCAGCTGCCCGACCCGTGTTTGTGGACTTGAGCTCTGTCATAATAGGAAAGTTTTGTGTAATTCCTGGAGCCCCCGTTTTAGGGTCCGTCAGATTTTTTTAAAGGTTATTTTATTTGGATTCATAGCAGGTTTGGTGAAATGGAGCTGCTGGGCTGCACCAACTTTTCGTATTTTACTCCATGCTTTTCGACTAGTTTTCGGGAGTCAGATTTACGTGATCAAGGCGTCCTATTAATTGGTTGCTGTGGCCCATATACATCTACATCTATCCTCGTTTGCGAATCAACCTCGATTAAGAATCAAAATGCAGATGCGTTGTCAGCCTTGAGGACTAAGATGAAATGCCTCTTTTCCAGTAAAATGGGTCTCCGGTTCTCTACACTCACCATACGAAATACAGCAGCATTAAGCTACTATTTCACGCTGATATTCAAACCTGAACTATTTTATAAATAAACGCCGGTTATATCAGTCAACTACAACATATTTTTGTACTACGTAGATGTATCAACTATTAGTGGGTTATGAAATAATCCTACACTTTGTATAAGTGCGATTTGCAGCTTGTCGCTAGGCTTGGGTAAAAAATACGATATTGAATGTTTACCGTGGAGTATCAAATTCATATTAATTCCGAATGTATATGAATTATAAATTAGGAAACAAATGTAGCTATAAAAACATTCATGTGTCCTTGTCTTTTTTTCATCATTCAAACGTCCAGTAATACCATTTTGAGCCTTATCGTACTACATTATAAAAACATTACGATATATCGATATTTATCACGTGAATATATCGATACTGTATGACAATATCGGTACGATATATATTGATATAGTTTTTCACTTGCCCATCCCTACTCGTCGCTATTGCCACATGAGTAGATAAACGGAATATTGCCAAAGTCCAGTCGTGGTGCAGGAAGAATTTCGTACAATGATCTCACTGCCCACTGTGGTCACAAACATTTTTAGTGTTAAGTGTAGTTTATATGAAATATTTTAAGGAGAAAAAAAATTACTAACGTATTAAATTATTGGTATATATAATTATTGCTTTATATAAAACCAATAATATATAAATATATGTATTATAGATATTCTTTATTTTGATTTAGTATAAAAACAGTTATAAAAGTCGAGATACAATTATTAATCTGGCAGAAATAAAAAAAGGAAAATTCAAAATTCAGAATCCGATTTCTCTGTATCGAAGGTACTGCTATCCAATGAAGTCCCCGTGAATCAACGGTTTTGTCTACATTAAACTTAACAAAACCATTTAACAATTGAAACAAGATAAATGAAATTAACAAACAACAACAAACTCAAATAGATAACTGAGATAATTGTGTCTGAAAATGAGCGATCACTAACGCATCCCAAGATGGAATGTCGTTTATTCGTTATTTAAAAATTATTAATTATGTCAAGCAAGCCAAAGATGTTTGGTCGTGCCTCAAGGCCAAACAAAACCACGTGCAAACAAGAACGAACCTTACAGTCTCAGGTAAAATGTTTACAATCCCTGAGAACGGCGGTCACCGCATCTGTGCGAGCAAGACGCATTATACTTACGCGGAAGTGACAGAGACGGGGAATAACAGGTCAACGTATGAAATTCTTCCTTATTGGCGTCCGGACTTTAGCAGCTAGCCGGACACGCAATGCGTACATGCGCCGATCGGCCGCCCGCGTTTGCTTCACCCCCTTAAAATCTACGTGAATACGATACTATTTCGTCTTAAAGTTTTGTGTAATATTAGAAGTGAATGGTGTACCCGTTCCATAAGAGTAATAATAATGTTCTCCAGATCGAGTTTCCGCCACAGCGGTGGGGTCAACTGAGACTAGCAATCTGCAACAGGACGTGATTAAAGTACACAAGTGTGTGAATAAGCACACTTGTACTTTCTATTCCCTCACTCTCATTGTCTGATGCATTGATGATGATGAATAGCAGTTCGACACAACCGGAAAGAGATCATGAGCAATAACGCCGCGCCTTTGTCTTTACGTGATTTTCGAGGTATGGAGGAGAAACAGTGCCAACTTCCTAATTCCGGGCTGTTATTAAGAATTCCTTGACAGAAAAATCCTATAACTGATTTTTGACCCAACCTGTGATTCGAACGCGAAATAACATACTCACTAGTCGAAAATATCTAATGACTTGCGATGAAAAGTGGTGTAATTATCTCGTTTATTCATAATGTGAAACATGCAAATAGATTAACTAAAAGCAGTGCCAAAGGTGACGAGATTACTGAAAAAACGATAGTCGACCTAATAATAGGAATATGGCAAAGAATCCTTCCATAAGAATAAAAAAGAAATTTATTATTTTAAGAACCGATATAGCCCATCAGTAGATTATAGAGGGCTGGTGACGACGATATAGATAAAGAATCATCAAGAAGTCACAGGATTTCCCTGTGCTATTCCTATGACCTTTGACTATTGTATCTTCTTTTACTTTTCCTTTATTAAGCTTTCTTTTGGCCAGTATATTTTATCTCACTTTTAGTTCTCAATTTACAACAACTACCTAACGAAACTACCCCGATCCTACATTAAAAAATAATTTGTGTACTTTCTATTATTGATCAATTAGATAAATTATTATTTTGATTTTGTTTCACTCATATGTTCTAAAATTCAAAAAATTAAAACATTAACCCAATATCACTTTACCAAATTAATTTTTATGTTATTTGTGTTTTTATCAAATTGGAGTGACACACGACCTTACAGTCTACTTGATATTAAGAGTCTTCTGCAGCCCATAGACACCTGCAGCCAACTTCAAACAAAGGAGGCTACAGATGTGTTGTCATCTATGAGGATTGGGATGGGATTTCTCGCAGCCCGTAATTATACTGGTGCTTTATAACGTTAATACGGCAACACAAAGTAGTGTTAGACACAAAAGGCAGAAAAGTAGTCCTACCACCTACCTACACAGTAAGGTTAACATTTAAAAAATTTCATATTCTCTCTTACACCCATACTGAATAATATGTATGTACGAGTATACTACGAGTATAAATAAAGCACATTTTCTAGATGTTTGGCCACGACATAGGCAATGGCATTGTCACTCTTGGCTTTCATGGCTTATATCGCTGCACAGCTGTTGCCCCGCTTTTAGACCTTGATCACCACCGATATCATTCTCAGCTTCAGTGCGGGTCCGCCGTGGTGCTTTAAATGTGCTTATTTGTCCGTGGTAAGAAGCTTTATTTCAATTTTATATTTAATTTTTCACTTTGGTAATGTACGCTCGAAAGTTAATATCATAAACAAACTATCGATCGTTTATAATCATATAGCAACACAGGAGAGAAGTAGCTACAGCGTTATTTTACGATATCAAAGTGACGGGAAATCTGCTTAGACTCTCACACAAATATAATCGTGCGTCACTACGAAACTCACACATAACAATTAAAATAATACATTAATAATATTTACACACATATAGATATAATCTGTGTCATAACAGTGTAATAAAGGGATGCACCTACATTGACAAGTTGCATACGGCAGTGGCTGTAATAACCGCCAATGCACATCATGGATGAAAATCTGGACATTACAATAAAGATAAGACTTGTTAATTAATTCTGTAATTACCTACCGTTTAACAAATAAATAAATTTTAAAAACAAGTGACAGTTTTATTTTGCACTAGTTTTTAGAATTGATTAATTTTATGGAAAATAATATGGTATTTTGTGTATGTGGAATAGAGGAATCCTCGAAAGTATTTGTAAAATACAACAAAAGAATAACCGATAAGCAAAATTTCCGATTTTGCTTATCAGTTATTTCCAAAAATATACATAAAAACAATTTATCCTACGGCATTTGCGTAAGAGTAAAAATAGGTGATATTATTTTAAACGGCGTGGCGTAGGGTACAATCCATAGTGAATGAAAGTTGCAAGCACGAGCGAGACACATGCAAATTTCTTTCGTTTGGCGAATGCCCCCCGATGCCTACGATGAATATCGTCATTATGTGGGCACCAGGCGGCCGACAGATCGTAGCAGCCAACATTTAAAATCAGGTGTATCCAAAAAGATCTAGCTAAAATTTATTTTATTATGCGCGAGCAGCTATGCGGGTATAGTGAGAGAGACCAGTATTACTTCGGTCCAAAAACTCTACTAAGCCCTATGGCTTCAATGAATAAAAGGAGTTGTTTATCTGGTAGCGATTTCACTTCTTCCGGGCGGAGTACATAGTTCTCCAGATGAGTGTTACGTTTGCACATTAAAGATCCGCAATCATTTAGGATATGCAGAGGCATTTCTTCCGTTAAGGAACAGAACACAGCTCATACTTGAGTTACTTAGTCCCAGGATGGACATGTGCTTTTCATGACAACAGTATCCAGTTAAGGTTCTTGCCAGAATGCAAAACTAGCAACAATACTTTCCTTCTTAATGCTTGAAGCTCTAAGCGATTTTTGATACGGTGCCATTTACGAATGCAGATTACTGCCATTCACCCGTAATGACGTTACGATACGTCGACCAAAATGTCTATGTTAATGTCTAGCCTGATTACAGAACTACTAGTTAGGTCCACTTTCTTTACGACAAAATTTCTAGCTGCAATTCATAAGCGCTATTGAATATTGCGGTATTTAAGACAAAAAACGCATTATAGAACTCAAAAAGCTGAAACATTACATGATGTTCATTAACACTAGGAGTTTACTAATACGTCTTATTTTTTATTTGGCTGCGACATATATTCGTGTCAACCGAATGCAGCCAAAGTCACTCCCTCTGGCCGGAACCGAAAACCTTTCGTTTCAAATCATTATTTTTGTGATTACGATCTTTCATTCATACTTTTTTTACTAGCCCGTTAATTACATGTTAAATTTTATCTTGCATTTTAATGAATTCATACAGTTTCTAATAATAATTTTTATACCCAGCTTATGCTGCAACATCTTAGGCGTATTTAAAAGATCGAAATCAAATTATTTACAAACTATACTGATCGATATTTACAATACTATACTACATTATTGTTGTTTATAAAAAAACACCTTTTTATCTACATCGCAGTATTTGTTCAAGTATCAACCGATTATTTCTAAACACAAACAAGCACGACTTTGTAAATTATTTGTTAAACTTTCACAAACACTTTGTGCTTCTACTGTACACACTAATCATTTTAGTTTGGCCCACAAATAAAAGTTTAGAAATTTTAGGTTTGTTGATCTCGCCGGCCAGTTCATAGGTCAAGCACGATCTATCCACCTTTCACCGAATTGGCTATCCAGATATGCGCTCACAGACCGTACGTAATGAGCTGGACATCTGTCTTGCTGAATGAATATTCCTTGCAGATGGCTCAGAGGAACGTTTTCCATCATTTATAGATACGTTACTCCCGTCAATCGACCTTCAATTCATATGACACCAATTATGTGGTCCACATACCAATTATGTGGTCGTTAATGGTTATCGCTCAAACCTTATCACTAAAACAAACTTGATAATCATGTTTTTGACTTTGTGTGGGTTTTGGAAACTGCACCAGTGCTTATTATTCACGTTGTAAATTCTAATTATCGGCTCGTCGCACCTTCTAAGTATTCGCCAGACAATACATAAAACCTCACCATTGCTGGATACTCGACATTAGAATATTGGTACATGTTTACGATAACTACAAGCGGACGACCGATACACACGTGGTAACATAAACAATACACACCAAAGATAATTACGGGCGGCCTTGCGCCTGTGACCCTTCGTCCTCGTAGACAGGACTTGCCTTACGGGCGGCAACTGCGTTACAAATTCAGTGTTTTATTGCCGCTTGTGAAGGTTTGAATTTCGATAGCTTTTAATTGATTTATTTATTGAGTTTCAAATTTATGTTTATATTTTTTTAGTGCGGAAAGTTTATTTCAAATTAGTGGTATTTATTGATAGTTAAATTTCATAACATGTTCATGAAAAAAATTTGTAAAATATCAGTGCCATAGGCTTCTACTCCATTCATCGGTTACATCCTATTTTTTTCCAGACCGTAAAAACTATATAACAACATATGATTACACGTGGTAGAGCCATGCTGCAGTTATATTAAAAATATAGTTGTAGCACGAATGGGTCGGCTCGACCGGGGAGGGAC
>DWHP01004593.1:0-12473 GCA_018247895.1 Parnassius honrathi
AGTTTTCAGGTTTTGAGGTATACCTGACGAGAAGATGCGTCGTAATTTCCCGAACGCTGCCCAGCCGAGTTGAATCCCCCCCATGAATAAAATAAATTACAACAATTACTTAAATTCACATAAGATACACAAACACAACACAACAGACTCATAGCTCTAACGTAATCTAAATTTAAGTTGAGATCCGGAGTGCTTAACATGCCGCCTGGTCCAGTATCATATTCTATAATATGACACTATACCGTAATATAAATATATATGGACTGCCCTATGGCAGTCCATATATATTTGCCAGGCGAACAGTTGCAGGTAGCTGTTGTAGCCTCCCCGTACGCGGCGCATCTGGGACGCGACTTGCTTCTGAATGATCACTGCGGATTATAATCAACGCTATATATTCGTATCTACAAAAATCTCCGGTAGGCGTTATAGAATGCGTAGGGCATCGTAAGATTTTTTCGTGTACTTGATCCATATGTATGATAAACGTGTAGAATGTTTGACAGAATGCTTTGAATGATATAGTCTTCACTACTGCAGTACAACGCGCGAACCTAAACACGATCTATGATTCCTATACTTATCATTATCGTCTAAAAGCGTCTCAGTGGCCCAGTGGTCCAGATAATTGAATCGAGAGAATTTTTTAATTAAGGACAGTGTCGCTTAGCGTGAACGGTGGGACAATGTCAGTTATTGATCCCGTCTTAAACACATGAGCTCGCTTTTGATGGCGTTGTATCAGAGCCAATAGGCTTCCACATAACGCTTACAGATCGAAATGAGTTCTCGAAGGGCACTGATCAATGGACTCACAGGCACCATGTCGTTTTCATAATTGATGTTTTCAAATCAAACACTCAACACCGGCGCCGCTAAACTCACGGATCTGTCGAAATATTGTAACGAGCTTGGGGTTGGTGACAATAAAAATTGCCGATTGAATTACCAAAATTGACAATTTAATTAACGAACACCAATTACAACTTAAAACACACTAATAATTAATCACAACGATTAACAACATTTATTCGCAGTTAAATCGCTTCAAAGTATTCGCTTGCATCGCCAATTCAATACTGACTCGGTCGCGGTACCAAACCGCCTTATATAGGACTTTTTCCACTAGAATATTCAAGCACATACCGGTCTTGACCGACTAGATGTAGAAAGATGTAGTATTGAATTTTCCAGAAAGATTAGTTCTACTATTCGATACTAGATGACGCTAGTGCCATGTATCAGGTATTAATTATAGTGCGCAACAATATATTGGTCAGCTTACACAGAACATCCCAACATAATGTTTGTAACAATCTATTTTTATAAGAGCGTGAATTGTACTGAATGTAGTTGTGATGCTGATATTTTGAGTACACTGCGTGGCGTATAATATATAGCGTATAAACTTAGAATTTAATTTCTAGCAGTTTCTTGTCAGAAAAAAATCGCTGATAATTCATAGATCGAAAGATTGCTTATTTTTAGAAAAAATCACACATACAATTTGATAGTAAATACAAAAGATGTGTGATCTCTCTTTATTATCTTATATAAATTTTCAGTTGGTTAATTTACTACTACTGAAAATTTATATAAGATATATAAATTTTAAGTAGTAGTAAATATAGTATAAATTTATATAAGGCACTAGTTTCATCGTCTTTTTCATCAACCCGTAGGAATCTATCCGTTGTAAAAAGAGTTGAATGGAAAGGAAAACTTAAGTGTAGCACCTATTATGTGATTTAATGATCACAATTTCAGACCTCAAGCGATGCTGCCCATCGCTGGTCTTGATATTGTACATATCTCTGGTGTAAACAAGGTGTTATACTGTATATCTTTCAGAAGCTGTAATAATTCTCATAGCCACTTTTTACGAGGCCCACGGAAAGAAATGTAGTGATGGATTCTCTTATGACACTGTCACGGGGTTTCACGACACTAAATAAAAAATATTATCTAAGATTTCTAATAACTGTGCAAATAGAATGTTTTATTTTTATTTTGTCAATTAGACTCGATAAAACTTTAAATGTTTAAAATCTCTTCACTTGCTCCATACGACATCGGAAACGCTTCTATTTTCGTAGCGCGTCCTACCTGCGCTGCTTTTCCACGATTAGACTTGGGGCTATAAAGTCAGTTCCGGTGGGGCAATTCCTGCTGAACATATTTCAGTTCACGAGTTACTGCTTAATGGTAACGTAGTGTTAATAATAAATAATAAGTCGCTCAATAGTACAAAGTAACGCCTGTAATCTTTACGTATAATAATATTGTATAAAGTTTTGTCTGTGTGTTTGTACACGCTAATCTCCACAATTGTTGAAACCATTTGGATATGATTTTGTTTGATGTATGGCGATAATCTTGGGGTAACATTTATTGTTCACTAGCGATCCGCCTCGACTTCTCACGTGTGATTTCTGGATCTCGACAACAGTGCCACTACCTGGGTCTAAATGTAAATCTAAACTATCTAGGGACCCATTCAAACATACACGAAAAATTTCATCAAAATCAGCCATTTTTGAGTTTCAGCGATAATAACGGACAGCAATTGATTTCATGTAATACAGAGATTTCAGCAAAACTTGTTGACAAATAATAAGACATGTCAATTTTGAAGGGTTTCTCGCGCGCTTGATGTGACGTGTGCAGAAGTTGAAAGAGAACCTTTGTCGCTGCATAGGCAAACGAAAAAAAATCGAATGTTCCCGATAAAAGTAGTACTAAAATGGATTTAATGTTTTACTAAATTTATTTTAAGATTTTGACTTTGGGAGTCATGCATAAGTCTTTCGGCGATTTTTCCATAAATATGTATATATTATTAATAGACACATTCAAAAAGTTTACGTGAGAGATGTATTTGCCATATATAGTCGTAGTTGTAATTATATTTGTAATTAAATTTGTATTTCTGTATACCGTACAATTTCCAGCCCAGTAGCCTAAAAAAAACATCTTCCAAAGCAGTGCAAAACGTTACGGTTATATTACTTGGTTGCATCTTTAACGTCTCTACAAATGAATCGATATCTTCCTGTGGTTCTGTACCAATGTGGATGTTTTGTCTTACTGAATAAATACTTTAAAACTTGACTAATGGTCAGTTAAGTTTTTTACGTGGTTGAGCCATGCTGCAGCTATATTGTGGTTGCAGCACGAATGGGTCGACTCAATAGGGGTAGGACCACACTCTCACAGGATACCAGTATAAAATAGCAGCCTAATGCTGCTACGTTTCGTATGGTGAGTGTAGAGAACTGGAGATCCTTTGAGTAGTGGACTGGAGACCCTTTTTACTGGAAACGAGGCATTCTATCTCAGTCCTCAGGGCTGGAAACGCATCTGCATTTTGATCCTTAATTGAAGATAAATGTAGATGTCTATGGTTCAGAGCAACCACTTACCATCAGGTGGACTGATAAAAAAAGTTAATGAACTGACACTGAAGAGACTGAATCAACCAAATGCATTCTTATGCTTTTTATACAAATATTTTCGGTGGGCTTTATTTCTCAATCTTCCATATCTGTATAATCTGAAGCTGAAGGGTATGCATGTATGTTTGTCTTTGGTACTATAAAGCCTTTACCTACCAAACTTTACCAAAATAAATAATGTAAAACTAATTTAGATTTTTTAAGAATATTAGCGTGTAACATCGCTATAAGTCCATATTTAACTCAATTCCAAAAGCAGACAACACGAAGGTGGTAACTTACACGCTTTGCCGAGGCCAAGGTTGACAGGCGGCTATTCTTAGAATTACCCCTCAAGTATCACATGTAGCATGACGAGGAAGAATTAAAATTTATCATACTGTTATTGAGTTTTCTTATTTTTGGAAAGGTTAGCATATTTAGTGCCGTGGTACCTCAGGGAGTACCTAGTCTCCATCCGAACAAGAATTGTACGATAAACTTGGCTTGTTTCGTGGACGGTCAAAACTTGCATATTGAGAGTATCGAAGTAATCTTTAACCAGCTGTGAGACATAAACAAAGATGCAGAATTTTTATAAATTATTATTTATAAATAGTATAAAAATGTTGCTACGTTATAAAATATATCTGTCTGTCTATAGTAAGGCAACTCGTTCGATATATTTTAATTAGATCACATCCTGAATTCTGGCTTTGTATACGGATGTATAAAGTATAGTCAGCGAAATAAATTACGATAGTTACAAAAAATAAACGAAAATCTCTTACAACTAATACCCATTGAATAAAACTAATTTTGTGGATTTCACTGTGTTTAATTTAATTTAGAGTTGAATGAAAGAGTTGGAACATTTAAGAGCTAAGGTAGAATACCTCGTTAACAGTAAATGTTTTCCAGTACTCGTTACTCACCATAAAAAACGTAACAGCTATATCACCTTGGTATTTGTAGAAATAATATTCTTATAACTTTTCTATAAAACTATTATGTCTTCCACGAAGAGACAGTGTAAAAACACATCCGCAAAAACACATGACACTACTTTTACTCCCGTCGACAGATATTCATCTCAAAATTTAAATTTATTATAATGACATAAAATTGTTATTACGGGAATAAGTTAAAATGTATCTTTAGGTATTATTTTTGTGACATTTATGCTACTGTAACTTTGCTGTCGTAGTTTTTATAGTATTTTGTAATACTGTGTCACCTTTAAGAGTGCACATATCAGTCCCTAGTTTAAGCCTTTTTTCAATAAAAATGTAATTATGTGTGCACTGCTGGTGTCCTGTGAATAAATAAATAAATAAATCAAAAGATTGTTACTACAGTACATTATGCTCTCTTTTTAAGAGGTGGGTTGTATGTTGAAATGGTTAGGTATATGAAGGCCGCAAAATGTCAAAACACGATTTACTACTTAGTCTAAGTCTTAAGTAGGGAAAAGTCTGCTTCGCCCCTTAATGTGTTTTAATGGACTTAATTTGTTATTGGAATATACTTTCTAAATTTGTCGGATATTAAACAAATTTACTTAATTACAATTTTTCTTCACTATTGAATTTCAACAGTTCGTATTATAAGACATTTTTTTAATCTACAGAAAATTGTCAAATTAAGCAGCAAATTAATGAAGCAGACTGTACTCGCTCGTACAGTCAAGGTAAATTCGCATTCACTGCCTGTCGTTACCGGTGCGCGTGCGCAGTTTGACAATTTAATAACATACCACGTTTGCTGGCGGCTTTGCCCGCTATTTCATGTATTGATATCCTAAATCCGTTTACGTCTCACTTATGCCTATTTGCTACTAATTAAAAATATGCCAAAGCAGCCATGCCTGGCAGGCCGCAAACTCAATTTTAATTATTTTAAGTTTAAGGTTAAGAATATGCTACTGCCCATCTCCTGTTGCATTTCCTTGAACTAAAATTTTATATTATTTTATGAGTAAACAGTTCACCTTCGGAAGGTTTTCTTAACATACGACCAGTCGTCAAAGTCACACTTCATAAATCTATACATTGTATCGTCGCTAGTTTGAGTATTTTATGCCTACGAGTACATGAATGTATGGTTTAGTGTTCCATTCGTCGGACGTTTAACTTCAACCAAATGCTGGAATAAACTCTTTTGTGTCTATATCGCTGTAGTTTTTAAATATAAGCAATTCCACTTTAACTCTTAATTCCAACAAATCTCTTTTATGACAGTGGTCACTGACTTTTGACTTGAAATTTCTCAAGCTTAATTCTGTTTTTTTTTTTAATATTTTTTTTCTTTGCGGTATTCCTTCTAGCTGTTTGTCATGACTTCGCTTGCGTGGAATTTATTACGTTTGGATTTCATGGGTATTTTTTTTGCGCGGAACATTAATTCTTTTACTAAAATAATAGTAGCCTAAGTTACTCCTTATAACTCCAGCTATCTGTCAGTGAAAGTTCCGTCGAAATCGATCACAATCAGACCGATAGATAGACAGACAGACAGATGGACAAACATTTTAAAATCGTTCTTTTGTTATCAGTACCGTATGTACTTTTATATGCATTTAGTAAAAAGCTGTTGTTTGTTTGTTGTTTTGTCATTACAAGGAGACGCTTCAATTTAATTTATTTGTATAGATTATAAATGTGATATGTATATAGCTAATACTTATCTGTGTATTCATATATTTAATTTTTAAGTGTATATATAGGATGTCCCGGAAGTCGATTTCAAGCCGGAATCGGGTGATAGATCAAATCATGATAGTTGTGTTTAGTGATTTTAAAATTTGCATGCATTTGATCCGTTTCCATATCACGACTTGATTTACATAACATAAAAATTATAATCACCTAACCCCAACTTGAGAATCCTTCTGGTACGTAATATGGGTGGTATGGATTTAGATTGTCTTAGAGATGATGCGGCGTTGATTGGACTGTTTTTTGCAGTAGTACTAATATTGGCAAAAGGGTGGAAAGTTTTAATTCTTTTCTAACACAACTTTACGAAGTTCATACTCTAATTCTATTCTATTTTACATATCATACATTTACTATATTCTAATTTACATCCAAAATAGAGAAAATCTACACACTTTTAACTCTTGTCTTTTAACTCCTGTTGCTACAAATTTTAACTTTCTTTTAATTTTCTTTTTATAATGTAGTTCTGAATAATGCTTGTGAAAACTGTTGCTTAAAATTTACAAAGAACTGCTCTAGTCCAGAAGTAAATGTAATTTTTTTTCTCAACCAAGTATTCAAAATTAAAACTAAGCCCAGTTTTAAATGACTGTACAGAAAAAAATGTAAAAGGGTTTAAAATTAATAAATTTAACACCGCCACTGTGTGTAGATTCTTTTTGAAAATACCTATTGTTTTTAAAAAAAATAGAAAAGATTTTTTTTATATATTTAGGTTAACTATCTTGACTCGACCTATCATCACCCGATTACGACTTGACGTCCATTTCTGGGACTACCTTTATATATGTGTGTTTATGTCTGTATGCATATATAATTATATAAGTAATACGTATACTTGGTCAATTTGCATATAGTTATTTCGGTAATCCTTAATTCTTTAGTTTACTAATCATATTGCACCTTCAAAGTATTGTTCTCTGATTATTTAAATAAATATTAATAAATAAATAAATATCACTTTATTTACACATTTGAAAGCACTATTTTTTCATACAAACTAAGTACTGAATTAAATTTAGGCAGTCGGAGATGACTTAGCTCATGCTTACATGGAACTAAGATCCCATGAAGCGCTGGTTTTCAGGCACTCCTTCCTCCCTGAGATGTTACATAGGTGTCGTGAGAATTGCAAGTTCCCCAATCTCCTCTATTATTCAATCATCGAATATTATTTCTAATGCTGGAATTTATCATATGTATGTTTTATGGTTTTACATGTAGAAAAATCCTTAAGGCGTAAGTTATACTTTGTTCATTTTTGTGCAGCGATTTATAAATAAATAAATATTTCCAATCACAATGACTACATCGCTCAAGCTAACGGTTGTGTGAGAAGAGGCACGAGGGCAGTCAATTTGCAGATTCCAGCCAATGTTTCACGAGTTCGCGGTCACACCTTCCATTAGACTACTGTCGCTTAAATAGACAATATTTTTTATATAGCAATGGATGACAAGCGAGCACACAGTACACCAAATAGTAAATGGATGCTCCGGCCCTTAGACATCTACACTTATCCTCAATTAAGAATCAAAACGCAAATGAGTTGTCACCCCTGAGGACTAAAATGGAATGCAACAATTCAAGTAAAAAGGGTCTCCGGTACTCTACACTCATCATACGAGACTTAGCAGCGATACACTGATATTTTACGCTGGTATTCTGTGAGAGCGTGGTCGAACCGAGCTACAACTAAAATATAGCTGCAACGTGGCTCTACCACGTAAAAGAGATAATAGACATTCAGTAACTTACACTCATATAGTTTTGATATAGATAATAAAATGGTCTATGAAACGCCAGGGATAAATATAAATAAGAGAAAGCAGACATAAAATAATCAGATGACTCATGCAGAGTGACGTGATGCTGAAATAGGCACTGACTCAGCATAAAGCAATCGTACGGTTACGGTAGGGTGAGTTTTCAGCAATGACCACTAGAGTTGGAATAAGGAACAAATACTAAGTTATATTCGTTAAAATAAATACCAAAGTTATAAATAGTAAAGTAATAGCGTACAAACGTCTCTCTTCATAGTACAGGCAGCCTTTCATTTCGGAGTCCGAGTCGATGCATTTCATGTCCCCCAAATGACATATTATTCTATTTACACACGTAAATACATATTTATTTTACGTAGCAGCGCTCATTAAAGTAAATAGTCAAACTGTTTATTTATTTAAAATAACCTATGTGGCTAACAGAACATATTCCAAAACATCAACACTAATTCTTAAAATACTCCTTATATCATGTCATGCAAATTAATTTAAAAAAAAAAATTTTTTGTAGAATAAGGGTGTCAAATGAGGACGCAGTCCACTTGATGGTAAGTAAATGCTGTGACTTATAGACATCTACATTTATCCTCAATCAAGAATCAAAATGCAGATACGTTATCACCCCTGAGGACTAAGATGGAATGCCTCGTTTTCAGTAAAAATGGTCACCAGTTCTCTACACTCACTATACGAAACACAGCAGCATTAAGCTGCTATTTTATACTGGTATTCTTTGACAGCGTGGTTAAACCGGCCCATTAATGCCAAAACCACAATACCTATATAGCTGCAGCGTGGCTCTACCACGTATAGCGTGTACAAAATTAGATATAAGGCTGTTTCATAATTCATCATTACAGCCCTTAACGATTTCACTGCTGGACATAGGCCTCCCCCAAGGTATGCCACAGAGCACGGTCTAGAGCCACCTGCATCCATCGACTTCCTGTATGTCTTACCAGGTCGTCACTCCATCTGGTGGGTGGACGCCCTACACTTCGCCTACCGGTAGGAGGCTGCCACTCGAGAAACTTTTTCCCCATCGGTTATTGGTTCATCCAGCTTCATGGCCGGCCTATTGCCACAGTTAGGTGTTTGTCTAATTGAAAAGATTAACAATTGATAAAAAATTATGAAATGTTTAACAATTTTAATATATAAAGTTGAAGTTACGGCCTGTATTCGTCCCACTCCTGGGCACTGACGCCCGCTCATTTTTGAGAGGGTTTTAGGGCAGAGAAGTGTCCGCCGCGTTAGTCCAATGCGTGTTGGCGAACTTTACACGTTTTCGAACTTTTTGTGTTCTCAGACATGGAGATTTTCTCGCGAAGTTTTCCTTCACCGTCGAGCACATGGTAAATCAGCACTTAAAATTGCAATTAACAATTTCATTGGTGCTCGGTTTGTTCGCGTACTGTGAAATTTACAGCGAGCACTAACCATCTACCTAGCTAGAGAGCTATCACGGCTCCATTTTAAAATATGCAAGTACCTATGTATCTATCATGCAGATTTATGCTGTGCTTAACTACAACTAAATCCATTGATTACAAATTTTTGTCAGTTAGATATAAAGAATAAATTTAATCGTTTGCGATAACTATCACCATTCTACAGCTGTACTACGAGTATATCTGCTGAACTGAGGTACTGTATTTTGATTGTTCCACTGTTCTAGTGGTTGGAAACGCGACTGCTGATTATGTGGTCCTGAGTTTGAATCTCCGGTCGAATTAAAGTTAATGTGTGTTTGTGCACAAACTTGTGTACTACCAAGGTATTCTGAAAAGTTTCCGACATCAACGTGAAGATGGCAGCACTTGGCGATAAAAGCTAGTGAATTTAGTTATGCGTCTTTTGACGTTACGCACCAAAATTTCAGCCATTTTTGATGCGTAGTTGTTATCCGACAGTCGTTTGAGTGAATTAATGTGAGTGATTTTATGAAAATGGAAAAAATTAAGCATCAAGTTACCAGTGATGTTTTGGTTTTGAAAGGCAATACGCCTACGCAAATCAAAGATGAGTTTGACTCTATGTATGTGGACTCTGCGATATCATTTGTCACAGTAAAATTTTGGACAGCTGAATTTAAATATGGCCGTGATAGATTGAAAGACGATGAAGTTCGAGACGTCCAAACACTGCAACTACTGACGATAACATCGCTCAAGTTCTCCAAATGGTGCAAGACGACTGCCGAATTAAAATGAGAGATATAGCAGAGGCTATGAAACTGTCCAAAGAACGTGTTTTTCACATATCAAATGAAGATTTAGGTATGAGAAAGCTGTCAGCGCGTTGGATGCCACGTTTGCTCACGTTAAACGAAAAATATGTTCGAATGAACATTTCCAACGCTCTGTTGGCGCAGTTTATACGCAATAATATTACAATAAATGCATTGTCACCCCTGAGGGCTAAGATGGAATGCCTCGATTCTAATAAAACGGGTCTACGGTTCTCTACACTCACCATATAAAACACAACAGCATTAAGCTGCTATTTTACGCTGGTACTCTATGAGAGCGTGGACCGCCCCGGTCGAGTCGAGCCATTCGTGCTACAACTATAATATAGCTGCAGCGTGGCTCTACCACGTATAGAGCGTCTATGTCCTTCAGACTGAAACCCAGCAGTGGTAGCCCTGCTATTGAACGACAGAAGTAAATAACAGGGTGATGCTTATCCAGACCGACACCCAGTCAGAATAAGAACCTACCACCAAGTAAATTTAAAAAAAAAACATGTGTGCAGTTCACTCGCGGTAGAAATTAAACCCTTTGAATTATTTATTGATAAAAAAATATTATTAATTCATTTTTATTATTAACTATAGGTACTTAGGTATCCAGCGCGTACTGCCACAGAAGAAATAATTGTGAAAATGTGGTTTTAAAATTTGGAAGACTTATGTTTAATTCATCATTATTATCATCATTACAGTCCTTCACAAGTCAACTGCTGAACCTAGGCTTCCCTCGTGGAATGCTACAAAACACAGTCATTAGCTACCTGCATACATCGACTTCCTGCATGTCTTACCAGATCGTCACTCCACCTAGTGGGGGGATGCCTTACAGTTCGCCTGCCGATACGAGGCTGCCACTCGAGAACATTTCTTCCCCATCTGCTCTCGGTCCTTTGAGCTATGTGGCCGGCCCATTAACCATTGTTTAATTAGGAATGATAATACATTCATTCAAATAAATTTGTCCTTGCTATTTGTGCGCCACCTAGTGTAAGGTAGTAAACACTGTATACTGTATTCTATCTCACTCTCTTGCAGGCTAAATCCTATAGATGTATATGTACGAGTATATATTGTCTCATTATAGTGTCGTTTCATCAAATTTCAAATCACAATCCCAAAGAAGTTTTTACTTCAATAATTATAATACTTTTAAAAGTGCAATAGTTTCATAACTGAGCATATTTTACCGGGGTGGCTGGCGGTACACTAGTGTGCCATTTACGCGTATTTTTGCCCTCCACCGAAGGTTTTTTTCGGACCAATATGACTGAAGGAGCTTCAAGATAGGAGCCTATGACTTTCTAAAAAGCCGGCAATTCATCTGCAATTCCCCTGGTGTTGCAGATGTTAATGTAGCGACGGTGATCACTTAGCGTCAGGTGAGCCGCCTGCTCGTTTCCCTCCTCTTTCCTAATAAAAGATGATGGAACCTTTAAAATGTCTTATTATTGTTTACAAACAACAACGATTTAATATCCACCGACGGATTAGCGCCAGTATCAACTTCACGGATGTATTTTACCAAGGTGAATGCGTCGTGCGATACGTGACGGGGCGCGTGTCCCTTGTGTCACGTTAATTAGTTGGAATACTGCGAATTCTTTGCATATCGTTGTTAATTGTTATAAATCCAGTATAACACAATACAATATAAGTCTCTTCAAGGCAGGAGTGAATAGACTTTTTACGTTAAAACGGTGCGATTTAACATTTAGGGCTTCATCACACTTACCATCAGCTGGGATGGTTATTAAGCACGGGCCATATGTAAAAAAATAAGAAAAATAAAGAAATATAACTGGGCAATCATTAAAATAATTACAGAAGGCTTAAAGAGAAAATACCGTTATAATCTACCACAAGTCCACTGCTGAATTTAGAGTCCTGTAGATTGTATCATAGTAGGAATATTTGTCATAGACTTGACAAATGCGTTGACAACCGCAGTTTTTTTATGTTCTAGTTGTAGTTAGGAAAATTCTGCTACCGCTCTCCGGGATCGCTTCTTCCTGTCGCGTTTTATGACACCCACTGAACGATAGGGGGTAGTGCGTAAACCAAAAAAGTACCGTAAAAGTTTTTTTTTCTTTTTAATAAATTATTTGTTCATTTATACTTTTTGCTAACTTATACTTGTCTAACAGATACCGCCTTAGCGAAGAACGCTGACTTTTATAATACTGTCTCAGAGTCTCTTTTTTAGAAACAGAAACAGAAACTTTTTATTCAATGTAGATTATAACAATACTTATTGAAAGTCACTTTTTTCATTTACCAC
>DWHP01004594.1:0-12471 GCA_018247895.1 Parnassius honrathi
GGGTGACAAGGGAGCACACAGTTCATCTGATGGTAAGTGGTTGCTGTGGCCAATAGACATCTACATCCATCCCCGTTTGCAAATCAAAATACAGATGCATTGTCAGCCGTGAGGACTAAGATGATATTTTTCAGTAAAAAGGGTCTCCGGTTCTCTACACGCACCATAGGCAACACAACAGCCTTAAGCTGCTATTTTACGGTGATATTCTGTGAGAGCGTGGTCCTTGTCCAGTCGAGCCGACCCATTCGTGCTACAACTATGCAATTAATGTAGCTACAGCGTGGCTCTACCACGTTAAACTAAACATTAAAAAATTGTAGTTGTTAAGGGTGGTCTAACTAAAGTCATAGAGAAAGAGATAAGAACAACACGCCTCTCATTGACAACTTTCAACATTGCAATGTGACTCCTGAAGTATGAACAATATTTTAATTACAAAATAGTCATTAAAATCACTTCATAAACTTCATTTCAGAAAATTCAGATATCGCGTAACCTACGTACAAAATAAGGAAACATTCGAATTGAGAACCTACTCTTTTTTGAAGTCGGCAATAAATTGCTTTGTGAAGGCCATGTTTGAATTTCATTCACTTTTTTTCATTATTTAACTTTGATATTGATAAAACATATAGCTGCAGCGTGGCTCTACCACGTGTGAAAGCGTGGCTCTACCTCCTGTAAAAGCAAATATATTTTTTTATGGTAATATTCGTGGTAGAGCCACGCTGCAGCTATATTATGGTTGTAGCACGAATAGGTCGGCTCGATCAGAGAAGGAACACGGCCGCACGGTATACCAGCGTAAAATTCCAGCAAAATGCTAATGTTTCGTATGGTGAGTACAAGATGAGTATGGGATAAGATCATATTTATATCCTATCCAATCAAACGTGATTAATTTTATTTTGCATAAATTGACATAAGCTGGTACCGAAGAAGTATCGGTTGTTGTATGTTAAAATACATTACTTAGGTGCTTTTAAAAATATGTTTTTGTTCAAAATCCTACCAGAAAATTTAAGCAATAGTTAAAACTTTTCAAGGATTGCCTTGGTTTATGTTTCCTGGCTCTGCTGCAAAATTATGATAAAGTTCTTAATTCGATTTTGTAACGAAGCAGTCACCTTAATACTTTGATTTCTACACAGTACACGTAATTGTCGTCTAATATACACCAGAATTTGTTTGAAATGTAAATGCTAGATGTTCTTGATAGTAGGTATGCATGGGCAAACTAGTTTAAAAAAGCTAGAAAACTTTCCAAAACCAAAGAGTTCTTTTGTGTAACGATTTCTTATACCCACAAGCATTCTAAGCATGCCACTGCAAGACTTCAAGATACTGTAAGCTCGTTCTCCGTAGATCGGACCAAACTTAATATTAAAAAAACTGAAGGTAGCTGGGCTAACTATGACATTGGGACGTCAAATATCTCAGTCCCCTCGTGACTCTAATGTTGAATAGCACAGTAAATGGAAGATATCGTGCCGTTAAGACTCATCAGACTATGTACTGTAGAGGATTCTAGGGTGCCTTATATTCGAAATTAATATGTGGACTAAGTCCCTATTCTAATGACTCCTGAATGCCTTAGTAAGACGGAATGCCACGAGAACGAAATATTTTCAGCAAAGGGATCTCCAGTTCTCTACACTCTACTCTGCTCCGTGGTTTTTTCCCGGTGGAGCCGACTTATTCGTGCTATAATTATAATAATATAACGCTACCAAGAACAAAAACAACTAAAGAAAACTACTGATGCGTTATCATGTTTAATGAATATTATGATCGAGTTCCTCACAATTATACTGGCTCTCAGTAACTTTCAATCCGGAAGGAACGCGAATTTATGTTTTCATTAATTTCTAAGCAAAAGCCTTTGAGCAGGCGGTGTGCTTACTCTATATTTTATACCTTACTCGTTGCTCTCATTGACACTGTTTAACTTTAGTAAATATTGTCTTATGATAGTATTGTACACGAAGCTCTTGACATGTAAACTATTAATCTAATTGACTATTGTCTGACCTAAGGTCAAAATTTTGACCGAAGCAGAAATAACTTCAGCAGTTAAGCAGAACAAAAGATAACAATTCAAATTTCTATATTATGTTTGTAATTCTAAATAAATAAATTGTACAGTTAAACTGCAAGTTTAAAAATTACTTAGTTTATTTAAATTAACTTTTTTTCTTATTTCTAAATTTAATTTCTTAGAATTGCCTTGAAGACGATAAAGCAATTTAAAGCAAATTTTCGTTGTATACGAAGCGTTAATTTCCTTTACCCCTTATGTGTAAATATACTGGCCTTCTACGTACGGTGTTATCCGCAATACATTTTCATCCGTCAACGATTCGCATACTCGATATCCATCCGATCCAGTTACCAGTTACCCTTAAGGCGTTTCTGTACTATCGACTTAAGGTTACAGGGCACTATATTTAATATTGTTGTCCTTCTGCCTTTGGATGTATTCGTTTTTTATTGAATAGGGGTGATAAGCGAACATACAGTCCATCTAATTGTTAGCGGATGCTGTGACCCATAGACATCTACACTTATTCTCAATTAAGTATCAAAATGCATATGCGTTGTCACCACTTGAGCTCAACGCTCGCTCTAGTGACGTAATGGCTTGTTTTCAGTAGAAAGGGTTTGAGGTTGGTGAGCGTACAGCACTCACTATACTAAACACGGTAGTAGTATAAAGCTACTTTTTTACGCTGTTATTCTGTGAGAGCGTGGTCGAGTCAACCCATGCTACAAACATTATATAGCTGCAGCGTGGCTCAACAACTTCTATGCAAATTACAACGTATGTCGATAGCACCGGCAGTTTGTAGGTTTTGGATTTTATGGTTATCTGTTGACTGCGAAGTTTCGGGACTGAAAAGTTCCTTTTACTCGTATGCGATTTAGGCCGGTTATACTTTATGTAAATAATACTGTATTTGTAAATACCCTCTCGACAACAATATCTTTCAAAATACTTTTTATTGAGCTCCGAATCCGAACGATTATCGAATCGAATGAGATCCGAAAAACGAATGATTAACGTATCAAAATAAACAAATATTGAGGGAAACAAAAGGCAGTCTTATTTTTACATAGCAGTTTCTGCCAAATAACACAAAAAAATTGGATTAAAGGGTAGAAAAGATTAACGGGTAGAGTATAAACGATACCAACCTATGTACTAAAAATTACAGATTTTGAGCGATTCATCAGTGAACATTAATGAAAAGAAAAGGGTTAGGAAGACAAATAAATAAACCCGTCTCAAATATAAGAATAGATCAGGTTTACATAATGATTTCTTATATTTACGTGAACACTACGCACATTTGAATAAATCTAGTTTTTACCAACTTTTCGAGCACTTTACAGCACACACAGTCTCGGGGGCTAAGGTGTTTGACTTCCCAATGTCGTAGTTAGCTAAGTCTACCTAAAGATTAAAATTAAATTAAATCGGGAATATAAAATAAGTTAATATACGCGTAAAATACCTAATAACTAGTATAATTCAAATAGAGAAGGTTTGATCGACATATGTAAGAAGAGTTGTATATTTACCAGAATACACATCAAATTAAATTATTATTATTAATATTTCGTTTCATTTAAATTGAACATTACATACGTAAATAATGGTAATGTACACAAAAGTATCGTTTTATATACATAATTCTTTTAATTTATTTATAATCCATAGACTTTAAATACTTACAAATAAAAATAATTGTAAGTCATCGATAATCTGGTGTGGCTAATCGCTAGTGTATTAGGGCCCTTACTTGCCCCTTACCACAGCGAGGCTGGGCGGGCCTCAGTTGCTATAAGTCCACCGCGCGGGGCGAATGTGCCCCAGCTTCACTTACCTCGTGTTCCCGCCTTTCGTAACCTGTCCACGTCAGATAACACACCGCCCGCATTTGTATCGGACAATGGACATCGTGTCACGAACAGGTAATTTTTTCTATTGGTCACACGGTAGACTATTAGCGTATGTTAACAATTTCCACCATATAAATTGTTAAAGGCCGCGCTTTTCACGAGCATTATCTGTGGTATTATTTAGCTAAACGTTACTGCGGTTGTAAAACTTGATTGTGTTTATAAAAGATCCGCACGTACGGTCTGGTTTTTCTTTATCTATTTACGTTAAAACAGTAAAATTTCTTACGCGTGCGATCCGTTTAAATTCTAAAGCAATGGTGCTTTCAAGATTTTCTTTGTAAACATAAGTTCTGTTACTTTGATTTAATTCCATTCGATATAATACATTGTAAAGGAGCAACAACATAAAAATTAAATTTTTGTCGTGTTTTGTTTCACTCCTATTTTCTTTGAATGAGTAAAGCCTCATGTGTACTTATAAAATCACAATTTCCTTTTTGTTTTTTAATTGAAATTTTAATACTTTTCGCGATTTAAAAGAAATATCTCACAAAGCAAATTATTTGATCAAACGACGCTAACGCCGATAAAAAGTCATTGGTCAAATTTAAAAAAAAACGTGAAAACCGTTTAGAATTCAATACGTAAAACATTTGACTATAATGCAAAAAAAAAACTAGCAAAATTAAGTGCTATTTTTTATTACTCTACATCTATTTATTTTTTCATATTCTGAGCTATGTATGTTCAAAATGTCAAGTTTTCTAGATCATCAGGAAATTTGTTTAAAATCTATTACTACTTTTCATTCAAATAGACATAAACGAAATAATATAAAATAAAAATAAAAGGCCAAGATAATCAAATATTAATGCACGAAATAACGCACACACACAAGAGTGACATAGAGAGTGCTTATAAATAAAATAACAACTGCCTGTTTCAAGATCGGAGCGTCCTTGGCATGATCAAGGTTAAATCACATTCAGCTTCTTATGAAGGCTTCTCGAAGTCATCATCGACGCGTGGGACCAATTTCATTAGCTCTATTCAATTGTCTCAGAAAATATACTTACGTTTACGTTAAAGCCATTCAATTAATTTGAAAAGGGGAATTTTAAACGTCTTGGTTCTTAGATCATGTTTAAAAATGTACTAGCAACTGAGGTACATACTTTTAATGTAGGTCAAATAATATTTAAGAAGAGATTCGATTAAAATGTTATTACTTAACATAAAGTTCAAGTTAAAGTTATAATATACGCCCCTCTGCTGGGCACAGACCTCCCCTCATTTTTGAGAAGGTTTTAGGGCAACGAAGTGTCCGGCGCGCTGCCCTAATGTTTCCTCACGATGTTTGCCTTTGCCGCCGAGCACGTGGTGAATCAGCACTTAAAGCTACAATTAAAAATTTCGTAGGTGCCGGCGGGGATCGAACCCGGTTTGCTCGCGTACTATGAAATTTACAGCGAGCGCTAACCATCTGAGCTATTACTTAAGTACTCATACTTAAAATCATCCTCCATCTCATATGAAATTATTGCCTTTTTTACGGGTATTAATTTCGGAATGGTAAAAGAAACGAAAATCCATTCTTTTTCTAACTGTACTTAATGATATCGCCAAAATTTCCTATGTTATCGTTTTTTTTTAAATAAATCTGTACTGACAAACAAACTTGGAGTCTACCTGATGGTAACTAATGCAGTCCATGGATACTGCTGTCAATTTCAAACAAAGAAATCTAACGATGTGTTGTCACTTCCGCGGACTACGATGAATACCCCACGGCCTGTAATTGTACTGGATCTTTATAAGCTATCGATCAGAACACATCAGCGAAAGCACTTCTATTAGGCGACTGATATAGGTAAAATAGTTATACCTACCAAAACAGATTCCTAGTCAGCAAAAGGAGTCTTATCATCATCATCATAAAATTCTTATCCGAAAACTATTAGTTTAATCACAGTTCTTACTTGGAGAAGGACAGAGGTTAGAAACAAACGTAGTAGTCGTATATATGGTCATGGATTCGTTTCCTAATTTTCTATTAACTTTTAGGAATAGAATCGACGACCATATAGTCTACGTTTGTTCCAAGCTTCTATCCTTGTCCAAGTAAGAACTGTGATTAAACTAATAGTTTTCGGATAGAATAAATAAGTTAAAACCACTGAACTATGTGAATTTGCCGTCATAAATTATAATTGATTAACTTAATGAACTTAATGAAACACCAGCACAGTTGATAATCATTAAAAACTGTAAAAAAATATTATTTTCAATGTAGACTAGCCATCAGCTCTTATATTAGCTGATATTATATTGTACGAGTGTGTGTGCAAACACAGGTGCACTAAAAATAAAGGAAATCAGACACGAAAAGGGAGACATCGGTGAAACAACGTCAACATCTTGACTCAGGGTTAATATTGAAAATTTCTTGACAAAAACCTCATTACCAATTTTGACCCGACTCAGGATTCTAACTACATATGTAATATGTAAAATCGAGCCACGGGGCAGTCATAACGTATCTATAAAAATAATCATGTAAAAATGCTAATAATTAATCCTTAAATATAATATAGCTTGTGTTGTGTCGTGGATCGTAATTTGTATTATCTTTTACTAAAATATATATGCAAATAAACATTAGCCAATTTACATATGGATGGATACGTGGTTGAGCCATGCTGCAGTTATATTAGTAGTATAGTTGTAGCACGAATGGGTCGGCTCGACTGGGGAAGGATCACACTCTCATAGAATACCAGCGTAAAATAGTAGGTTAATGCTGCTGTGTTTTATATGGTGAGTGTAGAGAACTGGAGACTATTTTTACCGGAAACGAGCCATTCCATCTGAGTCCTCACGGGTGACAACGCGTCTGCATTTTGATTCATAATTAAGGATAGATGTAGATGTCTATGGGCCGCAGCAACCACTTACCATCGGGTGGACTGTGTGCTCGTTTATCATCCTATCCCATTAAAAAAATGCAAAAGAAAGAAACAAAACCCGTTGTGCTGCAAACGTGGCATTCCATCTTAGCATTCAGAGGTGACAACGCATCTCAATTATGAGTTTTAATCGAGGATAAATGGAGACTTCTAAGAACCACAACATCAACTTACCATCAGGAGGACTGTGATTGTTTGTTGTCCTCATTCTATAAAAAAATAGCATATGTTCTAAATTTACAATCTGACTCAAGTTAAATAATACCTAATTTATCTTCGAATATCTACACTTATTTAAAAATTTCAAAGTGCTTATAATATATTATGTATATTATAAAAGCTAAAAGCATTTTAAATGGAACTACAAACTCATATCAAAATAGACAACTAGAAGCGGACAACGGAATTATCTCCTCGTACAAACTGTCACACCAAACGTTACGATTTAATTCTGACGGTGGGCTTTTACAAAAGAGAGCATCAGATTCTCTTTTATTACTTTTATTATACAACTTTCGGTTTTAACAAACCCTTTGTATAGCTCACGTTTAGTTAGGGGAGAAAACCCCTACAGGGTGTAACAATAGGACATAGCGGCGGGATAGGTGACGAAGGGGCTACATGAGGGACCGTTTTAGGACCCTCGAAATAAAGTATTGATAACATTTGGATTTATTAGCTATCTTCTTAGATTTTCAACGGTAAACCTATTTGAATAATTTGCTTGCAATCATTTTATTTCAAGTGTAATATATTATTTCATCCATCACAAAGTTCGCTGTTCCCCATTCTAGAATAAAATATTTATGGTTACACATTTCGCTTCACAATCAAAGTCTAAATATTTTGCTTTAAAATTTGCCTTTAAGAACTTTTTGAAATTCAAGAAAGCTAAGCCGCGTATCAATCAGTCTATTTAATGGAGACTGTGAGGAGAAGAAGCGACTCACAAGTAGATTATGTTTTTCCCACCAGTGCGTTTGACAGTTTCAGTGACAGTTGCTATTATGGGTACGCATAGTGTAAATAATATGGTAATACCGCCACCAAGCGGAATCCATAAAATCTTGACCGGCAGTGGACTCTTATGGATAGACACAGAAGAAGAAAAAATATACTAATATCCTTCAGACCGAATTTTGGTCACTGAGGCCGGCTTCAACGGAGACTAGCCATCGACGCAGGACAGGATTATAGTGCCCCAGTGTATGCGCAAACACAGGAGCACTCTCTATTCCTCACTCTCATAATCCGATGGGAAGGTGAGCCGGCACGACTGGAGAAAGATCAGGTGAAGGACCAACGGCTTTACGTGCTTTCCGGGGTACGGGGGTGAGACACCGCCAACTTCCTGACTCCTGGCAGCTACTGAGAATTTCTTGACGGAAAAACTCAATAATTGATTTTTTGAGCCGACCCGGGATTCGAACCCAGGACCCCGTGATCAGCAGTCACACTACTATAACTACTCAACTCTACTCGAATCTACTAAACCAACGAGGCAGTTAAGAAAAATACATATACTGTATTAATAGTCCTACGCCGTTTTAAAAAGAACTTAATTTAATATGGCCTGTT
Source organism: Parnassius honrathi (assembly GCA_018247895.1). Lineage (NCBI taxonomy): Eukaryota > Metazoa > Arthropoda > Insecta > Lepidoptera > Papilionidae > Parnassius > Parnassius honrathi. The sequence goes on from DWHP01004594.1 coordinate 8,454, forward strand.
AATACGCACAAAATCAGTACAGTAGAATAACCTAAGTAAGCTTTATAAAATAAGGGTGACAAATTAGCACACAGTCCACCGGATGGTAAGTGGATGTTGTGGCCAATAGACAGCTACATCTGTATTCGATTAAGAATCAAAATTCGAATGCTGACAACGCATAGACTATGATGTTATGTAATGCCCCTGAGGACTATAATGTAATGACTAGTTTCCATTAAAAGGGTCTCTGGTTTTCTACACTCATCAAGCTGCTATTTTACGAGGTATTCTGTGAGAGTGTGTTCCAGGTCGAGTCAATCCATTCGTGTTACCTCTACTACGTGTTATTTATACAATGCGCATTTTCATTACTTAATATTTAGTAAGTTTATTAGTAGTTAATACTTTTCATTTATATTTCGTATGTTATGTTATGTTAATTAATTAGTGTCTTTGTTAAAATGGTAACGTTTGAATTAATTTAATTAACATATGAAATAATTCCAACGTTTTGTGAATTCAATATTAGGTTCCATTTAGCTTAATTGAACGTTTTGTTATTTTACAGTCAGCGAATGCAAATTGTATTGTTAAATTATTCTTGGAACTGTTGTAAATATTATAATTGTATTTTTGTCATCTAAATAAATTCAAAATTAACAATATCATCTTTGTGTTTTTTTATGTGAACTGCGCAGTAACATTTTAGTTTTATTATAAATAGCTGCTATTAGCTCGTTTTAAAACATTTTCACAAAGAGTAAGTTTATAGAATTGTCGTGACAAACGAACGACAAGTGAGTGTAAAAACACTTCATCTTTTCCTCAAGGGTGACGACGCATCTGCATTTTAATATTTAACTGAGGATTGATATAGATGTCCATCGGCCACAGCATCCACTTACCATCAGGTTTTACCATCTATTACTTGCCTATTAGTGCCACGAACAATGACTGCGTTTCGTTTTTATAAGTAGCTCTTGGGACCGAAAAGCACGACGTTGACTTCAAGTAAATCTACAAGAACTAAACCGCACTAAGACTGCACTGATCAATAGTATGTATAGTCTGCATATAGTATATATCTAGTTATATCTGTACTGTGTACACCTGAATGTTAACCTGGACATAATAGCAGACATTTGTATGTAAACGACAATTTCGTTGGTACGGTATGAGGTAGGTGTTAATTCGAGCGAATGCTCAATTGCGTTCCCAATTGCCTACCGTCCCGAACAGACACTCATTGAATCGCAAATTTCTATCTGCATCCATTCAAGCCTTGCTAGGCGACCTTCTTGTTTACTAACGGTCAGTGTTATCATTGCTAAAAATACAAATAGGCAATTTTTAAAATGTACTTTTTGTCCGTGAGTTGCCGGTGTTAGAATATCCACTACCAAATAACATCCCGTAGGTGTTGTAGGAGGCTACAAAGTTAAACTAACTAGAAGATGGGCAGCGGCGTGTTTCTTATGATAATACAGAAATAAAAAAAAACTGTGGTTTCCAGCCCGCTTGGCGTGGCAATAAGACAAATCAGATGTGATCCCCCATGTGGGCATTAAAAAACCTTTAGATTATATAAGTGAAATTGTTTAAATAATATTGTAAGTGAGGGTAATCCGGTTAATACCTATCTGGTCCGAAGTTTGATTTATGCTTTTTTGGTACTAAATTGAAATTAACTGAACTTAACGGTTCTGTGGCGCAGCGGCTTAACATTAATACGGCGCTGAGGGTCGCGAGTTGTTATCCCACACGGAACAAGAATTTGTATGGCCTATACATAATTGTTCCGGCTTATGTTCAGCAATGGACCTTTGATAGGTTAGATATAAAAAAAAATCACTTTTAACAAATCTCTAAGTAGCGTTGTACATAGAGGCCCATTCTTTTGCTTATAAAAGAATGTCCGCGTGTTTATATTGGCGCGTGTACGTTTTTACTTTTTAGTCAACTTTTTGTCTCGTCAAACCAATTTCATTCGGTTCTTAATGGCATAATGAAATAGATTCTATTGCTTTTTTTATCAAGTATAAAAGTACATCAAATTAATTAAACACATGCGTTGTATGTATTTATTTGATATAGTAAGAGAATCCAGCACCCTACCACCTTCCCTGGGTGTTGATATAGTTTGATTACATATTTATTTATAAAAGCAAACTGAACGCTATTTTATTTAGTATCATTTAAGAATGTCATTTTAGTGTAACGAAAGATGTATTTTTACGGCGTCTAGAAATTCTTGTTGTTTATAATTTAAGGCTAAAAAAGGGCTTACAATTTCTACGGTGGTAAGTGGCTTCTGCGGACACTTCCAATCAATTTTAGTCAAAGAAGCCACAGATACGTTTGTACCCTAAGATAAAATACCTTACATCCCGTAATTATACTAGCTCAATTATCTTTTGAAACTGGAACGCAGAGGATGCACTGCAGCTTGGTAACGGAATTAGCTATGACAGTGGGAAACCAGACGGCTTCCACGTAGAAAACTAATTCTACCCCACCTAACTATGTCGATTCGTTTTTTTTAATAGTAACCTTTCATATTACTAGATGATTAATCACCTACAGAATCAAAATAGGGCTGCAAAATAGTTAAGGATCTACAGGATACATTTTGGAAACGTGCGCAGGACACGACCTTATTCCTTAATCTTCCTTCCGCCATCGGATATTCTTTTTTGATGTTGACATACCACGTATTCGAACCGAATTACTTGTACAGCAAAGTAGTGGAATTAATTACCATCATTGTCAGCATTTATCTTTCATCTGATTAAATTATACTAACTTTCGTTACATTGCCACTTGCCACAAGTGAAATAATAGTCAAACACCTGCTAATTGTTGTTAAAAAAACTTAAGAAAAACAAATCTTTTACAACTTTGTCTCTGATAATTACTCCATGAATATTAAGCCAAATTTTCTTCATTATTCACAAGAAAGTTGTATGTTTATTAAAGAATTTCAACTGTATTGTTTGACATTTTAGTTATATTTTTAATAGCTGATGTTACTTTGTTTTAAAACTTTTTTATATCTGCTACGTACTTATTAAATGATTGTTTCATTACAGCCTGTCAAAAGTCCACTACTGAACATAGGCCATCTCCATAGTTTAACCAATAGAGGGGATTTTTGCGGTTGCAACTTTTTATTATTGAGTTATTATCAAAAAAATAAGCTACCCATCTCATCTGTAATTTCCCTCTGTCGCCTGTTACGTCACTCGCGGTATGAAATTGGACAGTTACTTACGTCAAACTTTTTTACATTTTGAAGAATTAAAATAATATTCATGAATCTTTCTCTTCTAATTTTTCTTCACTAAACATTAAAAGTCTACTGTTGGATATGGGCCTCATCTAGTGTAGGCTATGCACGACGTTCCATACCTTTGACGCTGCAGTTCGACACCAAGTCAGCAAGAGGCATTCCACAAAACGTTTGCATGACCATGTTGTCTAGTCTGATAGATGTTTATGTTAAATTAAATACTACAAATGAGTCTAAATAATAATTGCACTAAATTTAACGGTACTAGAAAAACCATTAACATAATAAAATTTAACAATAGTAAAATATTGCGCTGCCATTTATCTTGTTGAAACTTTGTATATCTAGTATCTATTTATTATCTTTGTTCTCTTAACGACGCCATTGAGTTATAGGTATGTTTAACCCGTATAGCTCTTCGATGAAGAATTAAAAATATATCTCACTTGATCTTCGTTAGGTCACCCATAAACAAAATTTGAAGATATGCCAAGATAGACACTAAAAACTGTGTTTTAAATAAGGAGAATTAATAAATCCAAATGGCGTAATAATTCAAGTTGTAGATCAAAGGCAGTGGATCTAATATATGAGATTAGATTTACTATATAATAAACATATTTAAGAGATTGACATATTAGAAATGTTATAAAAAATATAATGGAACATTTTAACATTTCATTTTTATTATTACAAATTTGGTTATTTATATACAACATATATTGCAGTATTTGTTTGATTAAACTG
>DWHP01004595.1:0-12470 GCA_018247895.1 Parnassius honrathi
CTCCAGTCTAAAGTCACTTAGCACAAAACTATAGTCTAAGTTTATATATAGTCAAAGTTTAGAGTTCAATCGAAAAATCAAAATCACTTCGTACTATATCAAATGCTATGCAAGCTACACCTCAATGTCAAAAACAGCACAAAAGTTCCTTTAATTACTACAAATAACACGTTCGAATCTTCTAGACTACAATACTATGGCGATTCCGTGCGATATCAAATCGCCGCGTAGACAACTAGTCGACACAATTAACAGCAAATGAAGTCAAATTAATCACGCAATCCCAAGCAAAAGCCTAGTCACGTATCTTAATAGATTAACACTATATCGGCCGATCGCTTTAAAGAATTTTAACTTCGCGACGCGACGAAAAAAAAAACGGCTGCCGGTTCAACCGACTACGACAACAGGTGTCTAGCAAATGCGCCCAACAGGAACTCCAAGCCGACTGTCTAACGACTCGCTGGCAACGCCGGCGCAAGTGATTCCCTCCTCGCGCCCCCGCTCTCAATCCGGTTTTCAATCGGGCCCAAACAGTAGGTACGACTAGTGAGAAATCCATGGCTCGGAAGTAGGTTTAAATAATCATGAGAATTTGGATCCACATTGTTAGGCTTTACGTCTATATTTATAACCCCCATTATAATTAAATTTTTATAAGACTTGTGTGAGGACAATAGCTTTTCCAACGAGTCGATAAATGGAGCAATACTTCTCTGAGATGGAGATCTAGGATCTATGTCTAGGAGATCAACATTTATTTTTATTATTAGACAACTAGCACCATCGAAGCTTGGTTCCTCAACAGTACAAGTAAGTCCATCTTTAATATATACAACTAATCCATCATTTTGGTTTATATTATTTTTAGTACAAAACGAGTCGTAATTTGGAATCGTTGGAAAATAAGAAGTAATTTTATTCCAAGATTTAGTCAAAATATATACTTCACAATTTAAAATAACCCTGGCAAGTAAAACTTCAAATTCACTAAAGTTGCGATTTACACTTCTAATATTTTGGGTCAATACTTTAAAGGTTGATAACTAGAGGTAGAAGTTAATATTGTTTTGCAAGACTCTGGGTCACATAAATAAGACTTTCCGGCTATAATATTATCCATATCGTTTGTTATGTACAAGTTATTTATGCCTTCGTATTTTATTAATTAATTGCAATGACTCAAGTATCGGCAGTTTGGTGGAAATCAATGAGTTAACTTTATCAGACTTTCTAGTATTTAAGTTACTTTTAGACGACAATTTAGCTGAGTTTACAAAAATTACTATGAATATGCTAGTGTAAAATTTTCTGATTAAGTACGAACTAAAACTTAAACTAAGAAGCATGCAAGTATGTAAAACAAACATAAGTAAAAACATAATATTACAAAATTGAAAGTATGTGCAGCAAAGTAATATTATTAATAGTCATTCTGTGTTTTTAAGTTTTACCAGATCAGTTTCACTCTTTATTTCAATGTGCGGCGATTCGTCGGTTTTGCGCAGAAATACTTTCCCGTTGCTGGTCCAACAATATTTGAATTTGGCAGTTGAAGCAAAATCCCGCGCCAGGTACAGTAATCTGCGACCTTTATGAGTAAGACCTTCGGATAAATATAAAGGTACAGATGGTCCACCCAAACCTATAAGAGTTGAGTTAAGCCTTTCATTTGGGTGTGTTTTGTTGTAAAGCTTAGCACTTCTAATTACTTCCTGTTTGGTCTTTGTTCGCAAGAAATCCACCACAAGGGTAGATGTTCCCGATTTTCCCTTTATGCGGAAAACGTCCTTAATATCGCTCGGTTGGAAATCAACAGCAAGGACTTTACAGGTATTTTGTACTATATTAGTAAGTTCCAACTTGTTATCATTTTTAGTAGAACATGGTACGTTCCTAATTTCTACAGTAGTTGATTTTAGTAATCTTTGCATATCCTCAACTTTTGCTTCAAGTGAAGAGATATACAATAGCTGTTCTTTGCGTTCCCGTTCTAGAGTTTCCACTCTTACCAACAAACCGTCAAATTGATCAGATAGAAACTGTAGAGACTTTTCAATGTCCTGATTAGACTGTTGAATTTTGGAATTTTGAACTTTAATTTCGGCTACATCTTTAATAAGATTATTGAGAATATGATTTTGGCTTTCGCTCATTTCTTTGATCATAGATTTCAATTCTTCTTTGAATTTCGTAAATAAATCTTCACAACATGGCTCTCTTAATCTTTTAGTTCGCTGGGTTACATATGGCTTGTGCTCTTGGGCATGCCCAACCAAAGAGACGTCAGGATCTGACGCTGTGTGTGGTATCAGTCCACCTGATGGAGGGCTCCTTGCGAGTCGGCTCATTATAAGGAAAAATTTTCTTAGGTTCAAAGTTTAAGTGATGCAATTTTCGACCTTGTGTTGCACAAAGAACCGTTCCTACTCTGATATTCTATCTCACTCGTTCAACAGGCCGCAATTAACACTGCACTTCTGCTCCCACACTTGCACAGCACTTTATTGTTTATAAGCGCCTGGTACTCGTAGTAATTTAATTTCGCGAATTAAAATTTCGTAAATTTATTTTTACAACATAAAGTATGTGTGATCACGTTCGACATCAGGAAGGAAGTCCTAAGTTATGTCTACATATTACATATGCAACTTTTTATACTTTTTGTTTTTATGTTTTTATGCTTTTTGATGCATATGTCTTATGACTGCCTCGCTGGTATAGCGGTTTTAATAGTGCGGCTGCTGACCATGAGGTCCTGGGTTCGAATCCCGGGTCAGTCCAAAAAAATCAATTATTGAGTTTTTCTGTCAATAAATTCTCAGTAGCTGCCCGGACTCAGGAAGTTGGCGGTATCTCACCCCCGTGACTCGTAAAGCACGTAAAGCCGTTGGTCCTACGCCTGAACTCTCTCCGGTCGTGTCAGTTTACCGTTCCATCGGTTTATGAGAGTGAGGCAATAGAGAACGCACCTGTGCTTACGCATACACTAGGGCACTTTAATCCTGTCCTTCACCGATGGCCAGTCTCCGTTGAGACAGGCCGCCGTGGCCGAAATTCGGTCTGGAGGACATTATTATTATTATGTCTACAGGTTGTATTATGGCTACAGGAACAATGGATGGGCTCGACCTTGTAAGGCCCACGATCACACAGAATACGAGCGTAATATAGCTGTGTTACACAGCTGTGTTCGTTCAGTAAGTGGCAATATCTATGTACCCTTTCAGCAAACTTCTAAAAAGGATGTGGTTCTCAATTTGATTATACGTTAGGCGATAACTTCGTCCATTGTGAACCGATTTTTATGATTCCCCTGTTAATTAAATAAGTTATAATTCAGAGCTGGTAACATATAAATTTAGAGAATTTTAAAATATAGAAATTAATTTACGAAAAATTCACCCACGAGGGTTGCAAAATAGGCAATAACTTTTTTACGCTCTTCATATTGTGATATTTTTAACCGTTAAGTAGCATCAAAAGTCAACTGCTGAACATGAAATTGCCCATATATTGCTTCATAACATAGATATTTTCTATAGTTGATACGTTGGCGGACGGGTCATTAAACGCAATTAATGGCAACCCTCCGGAAAACGGGGGAGGGAGGCAGTGAATGCTCATAGCATTATATATTATATATTGCTATGAGCATTCATCATAGCATTATGTGGAGACTTTTACCCACTAAACACTGCCTTTTAGGGACTGGCTTACCGGTCTAACTAGAGATCTCTAAGCCATTATCGAACGCGACCCCCCTTGGGTGAAAGGGGGGCGCTAGCGGCGAATAGCCGCTAAGAAGTGTGCCTAACTAAGGCAGATTACGGGATGTGTTAAGTAGGCTCGGCCTGAGCCGCCGGAAGGCAGTTCAGGTCTGCCGAAAGCTTATTGGGGGGGATTTATGTTAGTTACTATTAACGCTATATGAGGACTCATGTGTGCTGCAGCAATATTACAGTTGTAGCGTAACTCTAACGTAAGATAACCTACCACTAGATAACGAAAAAAAATCTATTTAATAGTAATGACACTCTTCAAAGTACTAAATACAGGGTAAAGTGTTGCGATTAGGCACTTTGAAAATATCTAAACTATAAGAGGAAGAGAAGTTTGCTAAAATGTACTAAAACATTTTTGAAAAACTCGTCTTAAACTAGAAGCTTCATGCACTAGTTAAAAGACAGTCTCTATAGTATTCATCAATCAATAAAACTCCTTATTAGGAGTAAATGATAGCAGATGTATCCTTATTAGGATACATCTGCCCTACTATTATATCCGTCAAATAAAAACTTGTGGTGTAGTAATTAGGTTTTCTAATCAATAAGGTACGAAGCTGTAATCCTCTGCTAATAACTTTCATTACCTACCATTTTGTGTATAGGGGTTCATGGTTAATAACTTCAATAGTAGTGACGCATTTCATTTAAATCTTGATCGGTGATAGATAGGCGTCTATGGGTCACAATATTTACTTGCCATTAGATTGACTGGGGAAAAACTACGTTTTCGGTGAATATCAGCGTGAATTATTAGCAAAATTTAGTTCGGTGAGTGACGAAAATCAGAGACCATCTTAATCTTCAGCGGTGACCACACATCTGCACTTTGAATCTTTGATCAAAATATGTGTCTATGTTCCACACTTACCATCAGGTGAACTGTGTTTTTTGTTTGTAGCTTTTAGATTAAAAAAATATAAGCAGAAAAAATATTCAACATAGCCATAATGTGGTTACTGGATCTGAAGTAACATTGAGCAGGGGAAGAAATATTCTCAAGTAGCAACCTCGTCATTAGATTGAGTAGGGGCTTTTAAAAAGTAAGAAATCTTTTCATTCTAAAACCTTATTACATTTGTAAGCAAATTTTATAACGAAGGGATGGGATTAGAGAAGTATTATATTGGTATTCGAAAAAATGTATTATAGAAAAACGTAAAATTATTTTAATATGCTATGGTGATTGGTGTGGCTACAGGCTGCCCCTGCGAATCCAGCTCGGAGGATCCAGGAAATGGTGCGGCGGTACGGTTACCAATTTTAAATCCGGGGCGAATGACCACAAAATGGTTGGACTACATGGCCCCGAGTTCGATTCCGGGAATATTGACCCCGAAAATTTGTATGTGAGATTAACGATGGTGGACTGCATTTAGCGTAGTTATCTATAACCAAAACAACATGGCGGAAGTGACACGTGGCCGGTTTTTGGCAATGCACTTGTTAGGGCCTAATTTACTATATCAGCTGGTAAGGGCAAGAGCATGAGCTGCTGTGGGAAGGGAACAACAAATGAGAGCGACTCAAGACGAAAGAAGGGAAATGCACCTACTTGGGAGTTGATCTTCTGACGACCTTTTACTCAGCCCTTGAGGTTGATGGCGCTATGTTGCAACTGCGGTGATGTGCGATTAGAACTGCATTTGTGCACGACATAAATTACACTATGCAAAGCGGTCATTATTAAATTGTTTTGTGGTCCAACTACCACACAGAGGTGCTGTCACATCCAAAATCGCGCTTCCGCTCAGCGCGACCGCAGCACGTCGACAACTCTGGTCGGCCGGTGGCATGTTTCCCTTTCACTTTTCGGCCAGCGCGTCTAATTGGTCGCGCAAAATGACGCCACCATATCTAGTCTCCTATTAAGAGGGTTATTTTGTCTGTAGATAAGTACATATTAATGTAGATTTATTAGAATAAATCAAATATAATTTAATATTTTACAAAACACGAATTTTTTTGAAATTAACCTTAATTTTGTCACAACTGTGGTTTCCTTGAAGTAACTGGTGATTACCTATCATGACCCAAATAACTAATAAGCTAAAGGAGTTACGTACCGAATATATAGTTCACAGAATGGTAATTTCTTAAACTTAATACTAATAACGAAATTATAACTTTAAATATTGCATCTCTTTGCGTCTTCCTTTTTTCTACATGCGAAAATGCCTATTCCGCCGCGATATTATGCCGACTCGCAGGGGCAAGAAGAGTTATGCCAGACTGCCACCGACTAGAACCCCACGGTGTTAATTCGCCGCATATATGTAGAGCCATGGGAACGCTTTCGCACACACTAGGGCCAGCTACCCGCGGCGGTCCCTCTTTAGGAGAAAATTACTCATCCCCCACTTTCTGCTCATGTAAGGCGCGCCAGAACACAAGGCTCAAGTTATAATTTAAATTAAGTTTGTAAGCAGTTCTTTAGAGTTATGAGCATACACTTTTTCATTTTGCTTGTTGCAGAACTTTTCTTTCGTAAAAAAATTATCTACCATCTATCTTTGTATAAAGCATTCTGTCTTCCGTTAGTTATCAGGACAATAAGCGTCATCATAATAACATCAGAGGAGCCCATTCAAACATTAACGCCGTCCACTACCATCTGGAAACATCTGGCGATGCCGGCCTTGCTCTTTCTAACCGAGACAGAGGTGTCCTCTCCGGCTGATACTTCATGTCTCTCCTACCTGGGACACAAATGAGAACACTCCTTTTTGCCCCGGGCTGAAGTTTTCCTTGAAAGTACGGACTTGTCCATCCTATGGCTGCGCGTAGACAGCGACGACCATCCTCGCGTTTTTGGATGCCTCTATAAGTTCCATAGCGGTAATGCCGACACACACCGATTCATCAACCACGTCCAAATAGCTGCAGACTCCGTGTTACAACATGTCCCATCCGCAGAGATCTTGATGCTTGGTGGTAGTAACGCCAACCACGCTGAATGGCTTGGTTCCCGTTTAACCGATCATGCGGTTAGATCTGTTTATGACTTTGCTTTGGCATATGGTATGACACAACTGGTTACCTCGCCTACATGGATACCAGCTATAGAAGATAGAAGATAGAAGATCATGTACCTTCCCTGTTGAACCTTCTATTGACTTCTGATCCAGACGGATATCAGGTCTCCGTCGATGCCCCTCTCAGCTCCTCGAAACCATTGTCTGTACTCCGGGTACGATGCCACTCACGTTCCCATCGCGATTGCGTTCTGCAAGTTGCAGCCGTGTTTGGTATTGTAGGTCAGCTGATTGGGACGGGATGCGATATTTTGTTGCATCCTACCCTTGGAGGCGGGTTTGCTTCTTGCCGAATGATCCCAGCGTTGTTGCTTATTCTGCCACTGATCTGATACTACAAAGAATGGAACTTTTATCCCATCATCTGTGATACCTGTCGGGGGCAGAAGACAGCCATTGTTTGGTCGCCCTTGCAAATAACATGATGCTATAAGCAGGATTGCTACCGGGCCTGGACTGAAGCATCTACATCTCGGGATGCAAATACTACCGCTCTTAAAAAGAAGTATAATTCCGCTTCCAGGTCCTTCAAAGTTATCATTGCCAACGCAAAGACAGAGCACATCAGCAGAATTGGCGAGAAACTAGTTCAACGTCCTTGGAGAACACGTGCATTCTAGTCTCTCATCAAGGCTGTCCAAGATAAATTCTGTCAGCCATCTCTCCCATCTCTGCCCAGGAAGGACGACTCATAAACAAGCAGAGGCAGTAGAGCGTTGGCCGTTAGTTTGAACATAGTGAAGGCCTTCGATCGAGTTTGGCACAAAGCGCTTCTTACGAAGCTCCCTTCTTATGGGCTTCCCGAGAAATTGTGCGATTGGATCACCAGCTTTCTTACTGATCGGAGCATCAAGATCGTAGTAGACGTTGCATACTCCAATTACAAGCACATTAACGCTGGTGTTTCATATGGCTGCATGCTATCATCAACGCTTTTTCTTCTGCGTATCTATGATATGCTCAAAATCGGTAATAGTATTTTCTATGTGGACAACAAAACTGGTGACGTTTTATACACCGGCCGTGCCAATATTTCTCGGGAAAACCTCGCCAAGTACCGGGACAAACTTGAAGTCGAGACTTTGTTGAACAAAGTCTGGGACTGGGAGCGACTGAGTCTAGTCCAGTTTAATCCCCAGAATACAAAAGATTGCGCGTCTACCGCTAAAAAATACTCTTTATCGTATCTCCCTAGTTTCAAGGCAGTGCCCTTGTTACCACAGCCACTATACCGAGGATTCTGATAGTGGCATCAGAATCCTCGGCGTCGACATATCGAGTGACGTGCAGTTTCTTGGTCCCTTGGAAGAAAAGACCATATTGGCCTCTAAAAAGCTTGGCGTGCTCAGCAGAGCAGGACATTACTGTGAAGAGATGTTGCATCTATTTGCGTATTTTATCGCATTTACCACAGGGAGTACTCTGAGGAATTGTTTGGACTAATTCCAGCCGCACAATTTCACCATCACACATCGCAACAAAACTTGCGATACCATCCATACGATGTTGATGACTGACGGTTCAACACTGTGCGATTGAAAAGAACTTTTCTTCTTCGCACAACTTTCTTGAGAAAGCGACTACCACCAGAGATTTTTCCGGACCGATACGACTTAGGGGCCTTCAAGAAAAGAGCTTAATCTTTTTAAAAGGCCAGCAATGCATCTGCGATCTCCTGGTGTTGCAGTTGTTCATGGCGTGGCAGCGGTAATCACTTACCATCAGGTGAGCCGTATGCTCGTTTGCTTCCACTCCTATAAAAAGCGTTCTTGTCAATCTACACTCTTAATCTGTGGGCTTTAATTTATGCTGTATGGGAATCTACATATCAGGCGATAATATTTTGCTTTGCTGGCTTTCACGGACCTTCTGGTCTTAACATCGGTGGGTCACTTAGATCTTTTTTGATATTCGATAGAGGAATTGTTAGTGTACCTGTGTGATACACATACACAAACACGTGGCTGATGCCTAGCTTTTACAGCATCTTAAAAATGAGTGACTATCGTTACTATAAAGTGAAAATCACGGTGAAAAATACTTGTGTGAATATTTACTCTTTAGAATCGATAATAAATATACTCAACATTTTAATTCAGAAGAAGAAAGAATAAAGAAGGACCAAGGAAGGAATTTGTGGCCATACTAGTTATACTTATGTTTTAATAAGTTATTTCAAAAACTCTTGTGTTCGTTCCTTATTTACTCAGCGTTAATTTCGAAATGAAAAGACTTCAAAGCAGCGAGCGCATAATTTCACTGCGCCTACTCGTATCTTCCATATATAGTGTTATCAATATAAAGATGCTCATTAACATGCCGAGATAAATGCAGCTTTAATTAGGTACTTAAGAATTGGATTCGTTCAGTATGAACGAATGTAGGTTGAATATGAAACCATACATATTTTATTTTTAGTACTCTAGAAAGAGAGACTATTTATAATAAACTGATATAAATCTGATCATCATGATGACAATGATGATGTTATAAAAGACACTATGATGACGTAAGAGAAATAGTGTCAAAAATCTTAAAAGCTACCAAAAAGTAGTGATTATATACTCATTAAATGCTAAGAAAGGACAATTGTCCGTCAGGCATTAGATGTAAGACATAAGATGTTGACATTAAATGTAAACCTCAACACCAGAACGTAACGTCACCCAAAAGAGAATAAAAGAATCAGACACACGCATATAATGGTTGGGTCATGCTTGAATGATGTATCTCCGATAGTTGTTGGTCTTAATAACCTGATCCTGTATGGCACAGACAAAACCCTATTTCCGAAGAGGTCACCGAGGTCACGTAGCCAGTGGAGGACGGCTACTGTGTCTACGAAAGGCTCATGTAGAGCCTTGTAGAACCTCCCGTGGAGCTCCTTCTCCTTCCATACGGTCTCCCGGTCGGAAATGCTCTGCACTGCCGTGTTTTGCCATTGCTCGTTCGCTAAGGATAGAGGAGTAAGTCCTTTATCACAAGAAATGACGTCCTTATAGAATGGATCATTGCATCTCACCAGGAAGTAATTACGGAGGCTGCACACTTCGCGATTATGCATGGTGGGCGCGCTCAAAAAACCACGCCCACCATGCTTTCGCGGCAAGTACAGCCTCATTATCGACTAGCTCAGATGATGCATCCAGTAGGACGTCATGGTAGTGCGGTCTTTTCTATTCAAGGCGTTAAGTTCAGTCTGAGTCTACCTGATTATGCCAAAGGTATATATAAGGACAGGCACGACCCAACCATTTGGTTTGGTCGTGCCTGTCCATAGGATTTGTCTATGCAGTACAACATCGGGTTATTAAGATCAACAATTATAGTAGATACATCTTAAAGGATGGCACCGTCGACATCTCGGTGAGTCACTTAGGCATGTCATCTCCGGTTGTACGGCGCTTTCTAACTCTAAGTACTTGCACAGGCATAACCTAGTAGCCAGAATTCTTCACCAGAAGCCCGCTCTGAAATGCGGTCTTGTGGACCGGAAATTGCCGTATTACAAGTACTTCCAGGAAGCCGTCCTCGAAAAACGATCGCCCCAGGCTCTACTGGAACCGGGCCTTCATCACAGGCAGGACTATTCTAGCGAAAAAGCCTGATATAGTGCTGATAGACTGGGCACAGTCAAGGATATTTTGGTCGACATAACCATTCCGTATGACGAGAACCTCGTGAAAGCCGAAACAGATAAGCAACCAAATATCTGGACCTGGCCCACGCGGTGACCTTCATGTGGGGTGGTCTGCTGACCAACATTATTTCTGTAGTCGTTTTTGCAAACGGGCAAATCCCAGTCAGCCTCTCGGGTCATCTAAGGCGGCTGGGACTCCGTGACGGACCGCCCCAGGCTCAAATGCAGAAAGCGGTGCTCCTCGATACCGCCCGCATCGTCCGCCGGTTTCTTTCCCTTTCCTCCTAACCCTCGGCCGTTTGGTCTTAACTGCCCAGGGCCTCCATCTGGTTGGGCCTTTATTTATTTATGTATTATTTATTTATTAATGTTAGAATATTAAATATCACTATCATCATCATCATCATTACAGCCCTTCGAAAGTCCACTGCCACCCCAAGGTATGCTACAAAGCACAGTCTTGAGCCACCTGCATCCATCGACTTCCTGCATTTCTTACCAGGTCGTCAACCCATATAGTGGGGGGTCGCCTTACACTTCGCCTACCGGTACGAGGCTGCCACTCGAGAACCTTTTTTCCCCTTTTTGGTTGTCGGTTCTTCGAGCTATACGGCCGGCCAATTGCCACTTCAGCTTAATAATCCTTTGGGCTATGTCGGTCACTCTGATTCTACTGCGGATATCCATCTATATCATTATATCATATCTATCCAATTCTAAGTCTATAACGCATAGAAATCTTGAGCATAGCCCTCTCCATAGCTCGCTGAGTGACTTTGAGCGTCCTCATACGGTCAGCAGTGAAGGACCACGTCTCGGTTCCATAGGTCATTACTGGCAACACGCACTGGTTGTACAACTTATTTTTACAGATCCCAACTAATTATGAAGACTGGAGGAAAATAGAAAATGGATTTAAAAACAGGTGGAACTTTCCATTTTGCTACAATGCCATTGATGGCAAGCATATTCAAGTTGTAGCACCTGATAACAGTGGAACTATGTATTTCAACTACAAAAAGTGTTCAGTATTGTGCTTATGGCAATAGTGGATTACGACTATTGCTTTTGATACATAGACGTCGGAGCTTGTGTAATGTCATCAGATGGAAGTGTATTTAGAAATTGCTCCATATACAATAATCTGGAAAATAACCTCCTACCACATGTTTCTGAAGCCGCATTTTCTTTAAAACCGTACCTTTTAAAGACTTATCCAGGTGACAATTTAGAATGATCATTACGTTGCTCTTAAATTTTTAATTTTAATTTTTACCTCTTTGGTAGTCGTATCAATACACATCGTCTTTAATTCTTCACACATTTTTTGTAGCGCTGAATCACGTTTACACTTGTCTTTATAACTCGGAAGGGTGGGGCTCCACAGACATTCATGGTCACGGTATAGTTGTACGAACTTTAAATTAATATCTGTACTTAGTTTGGGCATCTTAAAATCTCAACAACACGTCGCGGAGAAAAACAAACAAAACGCGTGGTTACTGCTTATGAGTCAACTTAAAACTAGCTTCGCCGGCCACATGAAGCTAGTACACAAGCCAGGATAGTAAAATCAGTGGTGATGGGCGCTACTAGCCTAAAAAATAGAACTCCATCCTATTAAAAACTGTCCTGACTTGTTATATAGCTTAGTAGTTTACTAGCTTAGAAATGAAGCTAGTTTTGTCTACACGAAGCCAAAAGTACTAGCTTGCTAGCTTACTGACACTAGCTTGAAAAACTAGCCTCGTGTAGCCCGGGTAGCGGCTACGGATTGCAAGTGCATTACGATTCTAAACTAAGGATAAATATAATGGGTTTTTCAACAAGAACTTTGTTTTTCAATTGGGGCAACACCAAAAACATGACATTTAGTTTTTTGACCAATTCGTAGTTGATGCTTTGGCAATTGCTACAATGAATTAAATTTCGATCGAAAATCGCATTAAAATAATTAAAATCCACTATGAAAATGGTGGTTCTGTTAAAGTTACGTTTCGTAAAATTCGT
>DWHP01004596.1:0-12470 GCA_018247895.1 Parnassius honrathi
CACCCAGGCCCACCACGCGCTTGCGGACCGAGACCACTTTAGACATTTAAGAAGCGAATATTATTTGCTATTTACACCACTAAAATTCACGTTAACCACTCCCATTAAGCCGAAAATTCTAAATTAAAGTGTTACACGTGCCATCAACATTTTTTAAAATACTGCACACATAATTTACAATAAACTATGTATTGTACAGCATAATATATCTCTTTTTCCACTGAAGGTCAAAAATATATCAAATATTATTAAGTAATATTTTCCAAAAGGAAAAACGAAAAAGTAATAGTTGAAGATGGAATAAATATATTGAATTTTTGGCTTAACAAAACTCAATTGAATATGATCAAGACCTTAGTATTATTCCTAAATTCTGCGATAGTTATAAATGTATGGATTACCACTATACCTGAATCAAAAAATCTTATTACAATTTACTATAAAATAGTCGACTCCAAACATCTTTCATTGCAAGGACGATAATCAATAGGTATAGTTATCCATCTACCAGCATTGCGGTCAGACTCCTAAATTAATGTTATGTTTTGTTCAAAGTATTTTGTTCCATTATATGCTCCATAAATAAAAAAGAAAGTTATAAATAATATCACTAAAAATATTTATACCTTGTCTTGTTTCGTCATCCAGGTTTCTACACGAATAAACCAGCGCGTAAGACGTATAATCCGTACTAAGTACCCAATAGTCTGTTGATGTAGTCACTGAAAAAAAAAACGTTTTTTTTATGAACCATCAAATACACCTGGGTAACTTAGAAAAAGTGTTAAGTTGAAAGCTATCCCAAAGGAACTTTACCGCTATACGCGGCATGTTAGGGTTTTGAGTTGTTCAATACTGAAACTCGTAAGACTAACTCGTAAAAGTCATAAAAAAACTGAGTACAATCAACTTAGTAAAGTGAAACAACACATTTGAGTGGCGCACCGCTGCATTATCCAGGAATACCATTCCTGCATATATTCCTGGATAATACAGCGGATCGATAGCCGAGAGCTGAACTGAAGTCGTTACTGTTGTATGAGTTTCTGTTGATAAAACGTAATTTTAATATTAGGTACTTTGATACAATATAATAAATAAAAATAATTTTGCCGCATATTTGAAGGATCGTCAATTGAGAACGGGTGGAAAAAATTTGATGAGTTTTTTTTGCGTGTTTGAGTGGGTCTCTAGACAGTTTAGATTCAAAATAAAATCATCTATGTTTACCGTCACAGCTTACCAAAGTCCACTGCTGAACCATGTGTCCCGTATAGATTGCGTCACAGGGGCAAATTTCGCCATAGTTGCCAAGCTTGGCAAGCAGGTTGGCAACAGTAGTTTTTTTTATTTTAAGACGCTGTTGCTCATCTTCTGATTTAATTCCTTATGTCGCCTCTTACAGCACTCACGGGATGATATCGGGTAGTGGATATTCTTACACCGCCACTACATGGTAAGGGTTAACCACACATTAAGTACTTACGATTCGTTCCGGCGATTGGGAAGGTGACAACAATCTTGGCACTGTTGTCGGGATCGCTTACGAGAGTAGCAACTCCATCAATAGTGGCCAAGCTTTGGTTTACCACTTGTGTGTTGTACACATCGACTACAGTGCCGTTCAAAGTGTAGTAAGCATTGCTACAGGTACCAAATTGGAATACATTTGGATATGATTCGATGTCGTGCCATAAGCCCAAATACTGAAATTATTAAAAAAATATACGTTTTTTTCTAGTACATGAAGTAACGTTGATAATTTCGGTTATAAGGCAATAAAGCTTTATTATTTAAGTTATTAGCTTGCTTATTAAAGTCAGTTGCTGAACATAGTCCCCCCCTCCATTGAAGGGATATTTGCCGTCGTTGCCACGCTTGGCAAGCGGGTTGGCAGCTGCAGTTTTTTTAATTTTTAGTTGTTATTACGAAGACTCTGCCGCCCATCTTCTGTTTTGTTTCCCTCTGTCGGCTTTTACGACACCTACGGGATAATATGCGTTAGTAGATATTCTATACCGCCACTTAAGGCGATATCCCGACCAAAACCTTGAGATAATTTGTTTTTCAGAGACTATTATCTCAGTAGTTATGCGAAATAAACTACATCCAAAAGCACATTAGTATTGTTCGATATCCTATCATCACATTCCACGTTCCAATTTGTTATGTGTTATAAATACATTTAAAATCAACTTTTAAAAAATGACTAAAATTATTGATTACTTGCGTCTGTTGCTAAAGGCAACGCTCTAATCATTGGAGGATTACACTAATGGATAGATAATTTAAAAATCTGTATTAATCACGTTTTATTTTCTTAAGTTCGCTTTTTATGTTAAATCGAGATAATTCCTAAATTTGGGCATAATTCTTACGCAATATATTGTATATGACCGAATGCTCAAGGTTGTTCGCTAGGGGTAACGCCTTATTGGTAAGTAAGTTATTAGTTTATTTGTCTGTTATTCTATGAAATGATACAGGATATTAAGGAATCGCGTGATTAGTTTATTATTTTTAGAAATAAATAATGAAGACCACTAACGAGAAGTTATAAGAGTTCTTGTGCAATTTTTTGCACAGGATAGTATTTATAAGGTTTAACTTACCTGAGCTAGTGAGAAATTCGTTACTACAGGAATATTGAGGTCACATTGGCCGCGGAATACAACAGGTGTGTTAGCGGTTACGTCGGGGAAATAGAAGCAAGCGTCATCGGAATGGTCAATGTTAACATAATAGCGACTATTCAAAACGTTTATCCCATTGACGACTTGGTTAATGTTGTTTGTTGCATTGTCAGATAACTGTCTCGCTCGACTTAGCTTCCAGCTCCATACTGAAATAAACAATGTTGATATATTAATTGTTAAGTCTGCGTTCACTGAATATGAACTTATTAACTTTATTCGTTACCTCTTCGCTGTTGGTCATTTATATTTTGACAACTGTACACTAAGGCATAATTATCATAATCAGTATCTAAGATCCAGTAATCGGATGGCTGCGATGCTGAAAAGACAAAGTGTATAAATATACATAACGTGAAATCTTAATTAACCTAAGTATTGGTATATCAAGGTATATAAATTTAGATTAAATTTTTTACCCTTCCTGTATTTTTTGGGGAGTTTGTGAGCTTGGAGCTGTAACTATCTCCTGTAAGTGGGATTTCGGTTTCGAATTTTCTATGGGTGTATTTAACTCCAATCGGTCGTTAGATTCTTGTTTCTTAAATAACAGCAGACCTTACACTTCTTTGTGTATCTCTTTAGAGTTGATTACTTTTGCCAGTGCCTTATAATTAAAATTAAGACTAAAACCTACATGTTTACATTTGCTTGATTTAATTATTATCGGTCATCAGTGTACTAAGCCAACAAAACATATCATCACTGTATTAGTGTTACGGATGAATGTAATTAAGTTAATGGGGAAAACTGGCAGAGTTTCTAGAGTGATAGCAATAAAGAATAAAAAAACTAATTAAAATATTGAATCTTGATGCAATGAATAATTATAATCTATAACAAATATTAAGTTGTATTGTAATAGTTTTCATGTATACCACATGAAACAATAACCCTGCAGTTCCGGTTGAGTGCGTTATCAGAATCAGTGTTCAAACGTATAGAAATATTTTGTTTCGAAAAACTCGACGATTAGAAAATATATCTAATTAATAATAAATTTAATTTTAATTGATTAATATTTGCAATTAAAATTAAATTTGTTATAGTCGAATTTTCTGAAAAATGTAATTTCTATATGTTTGAATATTTATTCTGATAACGCACTTATTCTGATAACAGGTTTTTGTTATACAATGTTTTTGTTATATGTTGTGTAGTGATTATGCTATGACACTAGCATTTGGGCGCTGGACGATTATGAGAATAATACGCCGGAGAATTCTGTGTACAATGCCCATCTATTACGATATTATTGCAATTTAAAGGTCACTGTTATTATGATTATAAAAGATAAATTAAAAATGTATTTTTTTAAATATACTTATGATCTTTTATATTTTAGCACTGTCATCCGAATCTGATCTATGTTCAAAATTTTCAAGTCTTTAGCTCATGAGACAGTTTAAAATCAATCACTAAATTCGATCAAAACAGACACACACGAAAGCAAGTTAATAAAATCGCAGCGAAATACAATTTAATCGTTCTTGATGTACCATTTCACTGTCTATTTGAATGTTCAAAATTATTACCTCCAGGGAATGTGACCAGTAACTTCGCACTTCCATCAGTCGTAGCTAATATTGCAGAGCCATTTATAGTTTCTAAATCTTGATCGACTACTTGAGTATTGTAGACTTCTACAGTTAGATCAGGTAGCAGTCTGTAGTTAGCTTCATTGCATGCTCCGGATTGAAAATCTGATGGGTAGGCTTCGATCATTCTCCATCTGCCCATGTACTAAAAATTAATGATAATTTATTAGTCATACATAATTTAAGTATAATAAGTTTTGTGATATATCTTCACTGTTGTTTCGGTTTAAGTATAGAACCGATATAATTACATAATGTGAGACGCTTTATTTTAGTTCGTTGTAGCGTTGCTTGTTCATGTTCACGGACGGCAGTGTAGCGGTGTGCTTAACAGCACTGCAGTCTCTTGCCATCAGATTGACTGTTCTTTTAACTTCCCGCTATGAAAAATGGGGAGGTTATTGTTTTCTATTACACATGTATGTTACAATGGTGTGCGTGCGTGCGTGCGTGTAGTGTGTTTGTGTGTGTGTGTGTGTGTGTGTGTTTGCGTGTGTAAACATGTAAGCATCTCATAGAATTTACACGGTTGAAAAATCGAGTATTTTTATTTTCAAAAATTAGTTTTCTTGGAATTAGTTCAACACCCTTGTTTTGACCAATTCTGTAATCTAACCAGCTCTTTTACTCAAAAAACGACGTCGATTGCCGTGAACCGCGTTAGAATCGGTTGGTTTGTTCGGGAGATATCGTTGACGAACGAAATCTTGAAAAAGTGTTTTTTCTAAATGAAAAATTGAAAACATTCTGTAAAATTTTTGTTGTAATAAGCTTATTTGTTAAGTTGAAAAAATTGCGTTGATTGCCGTAAATTATATCAAAATTGGTTGATTTGTTCGTGAAATAATCAATTATGAAAAAATTGATTTTTAAAAACATCATAATAAGTGCAATTTGAAGCGCTTTGATATTGAAATTAGCGGGAAGTTCCAAGGATGGCCTGCAGGATCAACATAATCAAATTATAAAACATATCTTATGCGTATTATATTTCATCATCTGCTTATTTATGAAAAAAAATTACCCTGACTGGATCAAAATTCTGCACGACGGTAATATTAGGGTCGCAATTTCCGGTAAACACAACTGGTTCACCTGGTGGAATATCAGGTAAATAGAAACAAGCCTCTTCTGATTGATCAATATTTTCATAGTACATATCGTCCAATACTGTGATGTTTTGAATAGCATTGTTGATAGCCGTATTAGCGGCTGCGGAGAGCTGTTTTGTTCTACTGAGTTTCCAACTGTAAACTGGTAAAAATTGAATTATGACTATATTGTTCAATATGGTAGTGATTACTTGATTTCATGTCATTAATACCTCTTACCTGTTCTAAAATCTGATCCACGATTTACACAACTGTATGCTAAAGCGTAGTCATTGTAATCTGTACTTAAGATCCAGAAAGGAATTTCGATTTCTGAAACCGAAAATGTAACAATTATATGTATATATATATAAATATTTTTTAATTTCTTGTTTGATATGATTTCATTGATACCCGGTAGGTTTTCTCGTCATGGTTATTTGAACGAAGTCGTCCGAAGGGCTCTTGTCGCTATAAATGTTCCCTCGGTTTTAGAGCCTTGCGGAATATTTAGAGACGATGGCAAGAGACCCGATGGTAGACTTCGGTCTCCTACCGGATGTAAAGCCCTAGTGTAGGATGCTATTTGTGTAGACACTTTGGCGGCCACAGCTGAATTAAGATAACGGCGCAAATATGAGTCTTTGAGAAATTACTACACATTTGTGCCATTTGCTATAGAGACTATCGGTCCGTGGGGTCCATGTGCAGTGAAGTTCCTAAAGGAACTGTATCCGCGACAGGTCGTCGCTACTGGTGATAAGAAGGCTGTTCTCAAAGGCCAAGTATAGCTATTCAGCGAGGAAACGCAGCCAACTTTCTTGGCACTATACCACGGAGAGCAGGACTTTATGAAAATTAAAATTTTCAGTATTACTTTTTCTTTAGTAAAGTTTTTTTTAAATATTGTGCGTAAACAATATTGAGTTAAAATTCCATTTATTTGAGGTTAAAATGTATCATGACATATACATTTGATAATGATTTGCAATAATTTCCTTCAGTCAATCAGTCAGTATCATAATTTTTGGCGTATAAGATATTGAATATAAGACATACATATACATAGATAGACATAAGACTTGGAATTTAAGAATTACAAAATATGTATCACAGTCAATCCTTCTCAGTTAGTTTTTATTTTTATATATTCCGGTTCTCGTTCATTTCTTCGCGCCCAAATGAACGAGAACCGGATGAACGTGAACGGATTGCACGCTCTAGAGGGCGCAGCTGAACGAGTGGAAGTTTTTTGCCTGCGCAGGCGCGCGCGGTCAGTTGGCTGGCAGATCCGCTCGCGCGAAGATGGAGGCGCTTTTTTTTGGAGCGGTGCAGCGATGGCGGATTCCGGCCTCCTTGGTGAAGTCAGCCCTCACTATACACCTTCTTTCACAAACACACTCACACTACCCTTACACCACGCTGACTACGCCTTGTAGTATACTACCCCTACTCCTGAACTGGGTAAGTTTTACTTTGATATATAGCCAGGCATATTTATAAGTATTTTCCATAAGCCATTGGGCTCGTCCCTTAGTTGCTAGTCGAGCTGGTTACTGATGGGCCCTAACCGGGTCGATCCAAGTCTGGGCAACTCTGGGCCGTAACAGTTACTAAAGCCATGATCGATAGCTACTCACATAGTAATCACTCCACCAAAACATGCTGAGTAAAAGCAACCGTGATGGGGTAAAGAACTAGACAGGAAACGTAAGAAGGTAATAAAAGCGCTAAATAGGGCACTGAATACCTCAATGGATGAAGACTGGCTACTATATAAGAAAGCTAACTCAGAATACAAAAAATGTATCAGGTATCGACGTTCAACAGGGTGGCGCAAGTTCTGTGGTAGCACATAAACCTGTGAACAAGCGAATCGGGTAAGGAAAATCCTAGCTAAACAGAACACGCCGGGGTCCATCTCGAAAGAATCGAATCGGCATGAAAATGCACAGACACCAACAAACAAGACTGGGATTTAGCACAAAGAGTGGTGACAAAATCTATTGGGCCATTCATAGTTTCCTCCCCTATAAGGCGGCAAGACCTGACGGCATATTGCCGGCACTTCTACAGTGGGGGGGGGGTAAAGCCCTACTAGTCAGACTTTTTGCCATATTGAGAGCATGTCTTAAATATGTTCCTAGGGGATGGAGGGAAGTGAAAGTCACGTTTATACCCAAACCAGGTAAAAGCGACTATACAGACCCTAAATCCTACAGACCCATTAGCCTCACATCCTTTCTCCTAAAGACGACGGAGAGGATGTGTGAACGGGAGTTGAAAGGGTCGGCGCTAATTAACTTACCGCTGTACGAAAAACAACACGCCTATAGCTTAGGTAAATCGACAGAATCGGCACTTCACCATGTAATAACAAAGATTGAAGAGGCCATCCAAAACAAAGTAATATGTCTAGGCTCCTTCATAGACATAGAAGGTGCTTTTGACAGAACAAACTTCTCCAGCATAAAAGGTGCCCTAAGTAGACATAATGTTGAACCGGCACTGATTGACTGGATAGCAAACATGCTCAGTACACAAACAGTAAAGATTGCTGGCGAATCTCAGACAATTCAGATCATGAAAGGATGCCCGCAGGGTGGGGTTCTTTCACCTCTCCTGTGGAACATAGTCATTAATGAACTCATCAGCAAATTAAATGCTAACCATTTCTACCCAGTCGGTTATGCAGATGATCTGACAATACTGGTCTCTGGAAAGACAGCAAGCATTGTGTACGACCTGACCCAAACGTCTCTCCGCATTGTGGAGAAATGGTGCAGGGAATATGACCTAACCGTTAACCCAAACAAAACGGTTCTAGTAATGTTCACACAAAAACGAATGCGGAATAACTATCATCTTCCAAGTCTTTTCAGCACAAAACTTCAGCTGTCCTCTGAGGTAAAATACTTACGTATTACCTTGGATAGTAAACTTAACTGAAATAAACACATAGAAAACAAAATCAACAAAGCTAGTTTGACTTTCTGGCAACGCAGAAACTGATTGGCAAACGATGGTATTTGACGCCAAAAATTATACTGTGGCTGTACAAAACTGTAATTCGGCCCATGATCACATACGGCTCTCCGGTATGGTGGACCAAAACCAATGAAGCCACCACTATACGAAAGCTTCAGCGTTACCAGAGATTGGCTTGTACGGCTGCCACAGACTGCATAAGAACTACACCAACAGCAGCTTTAGAGGCTATACTGGAGCTAACACTGCTGATCTACATATACAACAAGAAGCAACTTTAACTGCTATTAGACTCAAGACCCTAAATCTTTTAAGTAAGAGTTGAGTCCCCCATACAGGTATAATTGATAGAATTTACTCAAAAATTCCTATCTTACAAGCCAAGTATCATAGGGCCAGAACTCATAATACCAATTCCCTTAGGCTACGTTCGTTCACTGGTATGTAGATACTTCAATAATTTACACGCTCAGCTTTGGAAAAATTTAGTAGACTGTAGACAAGCTAGAGAGGCCCTGCTTGAAATAAATAGTCGTCTAACCAAGATTATAATGAGACTGAACAAACCACAGATCAGGATAGTAGCAAGTGCTATCACAGGACATGGCTCTTTTAACAAACATTTGTTTACCATAGGTGTTACCGATAGCCGCCTGTACGAGTATGCATGGGAGAGGAAGAAACGGCGGCTCACGTGTTGCTGACATGTCCAGCAGTCGCTTCATACATGGCTAAACATCTCGGCACGCCGGAATTGCTCCCCGAAGTTGCTTGCAACATCAAAGGACTGTTGAACTTCTTCGGGGAGATATCATGGCTCGAATAACCACATTATTCCTGCCCACACGCAAAATACGCCCTTAGACGTGGAGTTGCGGACAACAGCCCGTCGTAAACTAAACTAAACTAAGTAGATGCTTTGACTCATAAACACCTTTATCTATCCTGGATTAAGACTAAATGCGGATGCGTTGTCATACCTTAGAACTAAGATGAAATGCCACTCTAGTAATGTTCACAAAATGGCTCTTCGATTGCTATCTTACGAAACACAGCATCATTATACTGTTATTTTACTCTTCTATTCTGTAAGAGCGTGGTCCTCGGTCGAGTCAAGCCATTCGTTCTGCATCACACTATAAAACATAACATCTGGTAGTCATTATGGTACAGATTATAAAATTCCATTCCGTCATCAACTACGCTATAACTACGAAAATATGTTTAACGCAATAAAGATATTTCTATCCGTCCATCTATCAATCTGTCTGATATCGACAAAAACACCACATTGTAGTCGCTGACGAAGCGCCCCAGTTCTTAAGTACCGGTGACCTGCCGCGAAGTGGGTCTTGAAACTGGTTCCAGTTACGTTCGTACCGTTACAAGGGTTAACGAGATCGGCGGCGAAGTGGTAAAAAGTGACATTTTGTAGAACAGTTCAAATACATTGATTAAAGGAAACAATGCTAAAAGGAATGAGTGCAAGCATGGCGCTACTGTCACATGATAATACGAGTCGATTGAAATTGTCACTCTCAAAATATCTTCTTCTTATTTCTCATGGTTAGGGCACGTGGTAGAGCCATGCTACAGCTACATTATGGTTGTAGCACGAATGGGTCTGCTCGACCGGGGAAGGACCACGCCCTCACAGAATACCAGCTTAAAATAGCAGATTAATGCTGCTGTGTTTCGTATAGTTAGTGTAGCAATCCAGAGACCCCGTTTACTGGTAACCAGGCATTCCATCATTTTCCTCAAGAGTGACAACGCATCTGCATTTTGATTCTTAGCCGAGGATAAATGTAGCTGTGTCTACGGGCCACAGCATCCACTTACCATCAGGTGGTCTGTGTGCTCGTTTGTCACCCTTATACTATAAAAAAAAACAATCTTCCGTTCTCGTCATATACAGTGAGTAAAAGTAGTGTGTGTTTTTTTTTGTTCTTTTATATTATAAAATGATACAGTGTAATTAATAACTGCGGTTGCCAGTTCGCCTGCCAGGCGTGGCAACCGTGGCTAATGTTACCCCTATGAGGCAATATATGGGAGAGAACTGTGTTCAAGCTATGAAGCAATAATACCAATACAAATTTATTTTCCTAACAACATACGTCAACAATTTAATTATAAAACACCGGTTAGCGGTGTGGTCACACAGAGTGGAAAATTCAATATAGAACGACCTTTATCCTGATGTCAAAGGTCACCTTTGTGAAAGGTCAAGTTGCAAATCAGAAACTACTTAGTAGGTTATTTAGTTATGGAATGATGTTATGGATAGCTCCTTACAATGACGAGGCAATTTGATCAACGAGGCAATAATGGAGTCCGGCTTCTGAGAATGAGTTTCATAATCGCTGTGAGCCGAGGCTACTTATAAGCAATTCGATTGCCTTAAATATTTAACCGACTTCCACAAAAGAAAGTTTTCAACTCGACTGTATGTTATTTCGCGTGTACGTTACGCGATATCTTTGTCGATTGTGAAGCGATTTTTATAATTGTTTTTTTTATAAAATATGTTATTATTTAAGGTTTGCCCCATATCAGTTTGGAAAAAGTTCACTCCTAAGAGATAACAAAATAGGCGATGAATTTCAAGCGAAACACTTATACCAGCGTAAAACAGCAGCTCAACGCTGCTGTGTTTCATATGGTGAGTGTAGAGAACCGGAAACCCATTTCACTGGAAACGAGGCATTACATCTTTGTCCTCAGGGATGACAATGCATCTGTATTTTGATTCGTTATGGAGGATAGATGTATATGTCTATGGGTCACAGCAACTACTGAGGACTGTGTGCTCGTTTGTTACCCTTATCCTATAAAAATGGGATATTAATTATTCCATTCTAAAAAAATAACCTACTAAAAAGAAAAGCCGAATTCGAAGAACAAAAAGAATAAAATAATTATGCATTTTGGTATTCTTTTATAGCTTTCTTCCGTCTTAGAAGACATTAGGAAGAATTATAGGCAACACTTCAGAATCAATTATGTGGAAATCATTATTTTTAGTTCTTTGAAGTCGGATTTTACACCTAATAAAAAGTTAATTTTAAGTACACAAAACAGAGTAATCGAGTCCTCTTATGTTTACTATGTGTTACGGTAAATTTTGGGACACACAACGCGTTACGCGAGTGGTTTTTTGGTAACGTGACGGTCCGTGTTAATTTAATTGCCAGTCCAATGTTCAGTTTTACAATAAAACAAAGTTTGGTTTCACAGAAAAATAAAGTATCAAATTGTTATAAAAAGATACATATATAAGAGATATAGGTTATTAGGTTATATAGGTTCAGGGCTCAGATGTAGGAAGTTGATACTTGCAGATGGTCTATGACCGTGTTTTTTAACTATCCTTAAAGAGGCTTACGTTCAGCAACGAACGTGTGAAGGACTGTAACGATGATGATTATTACAGTCTCCGGTAAATCACAATATGCAGTATAGCGGTTTTAATGAGGAAGACATTCAAAAGTAAAAGTAGATTAAAGTAACAGCTTATATTATACGTTCCATTACTAGGCACATGCCTCCGCTCATTTCCGACAGGATTCTAGGACAAGGAAATGTCCACCGCGCTGCCCCGATGCGTGATAGCGAACTTCACATGTCTTCGAAATATATTTTTTCCTTATTTCTCACGATTCAGGCGTGCAGATTTCCTCACGATGTTTTCCTTCACCACCACGTGCGGTGCCGGTGGGAATCAAACCTGGGTTGCTCGCGTACTGTGAAATTTACAGCGAACGCTAAGCCCCAGAGTTACGTCGGCTCTTGGCACCCACACAGGAGTAGTAGGTAGAAAAGTACCAAGTGAAGTGGACGCCTACGCTCTGCTGGCAATCGTGCCGCAACCGACGTCGCGTGTAACACAAGTAGTTAATACTTTTATACAGCGAAATAGAGCGTAAAGTCTGTTATTCCACTGTTATAGTATGTTAAAACCGTCGGTTTTCGGTATCGCGGCGTTAAGGCGTAGTACTATTGATACGTGCGGTAACGTACTGTAAGCCTAATTAGTTTAATGTACGACTGATTAATATTATTCTATATATCCTAGAATTATTAGACCTCTAAATCTA
>DWHP01004597.1:0-12470 GCA_018247895.1 Parnassius honrathi
CGGAGTGGCCTCGTCAGGCCAGCCTACACCTCAGGCCAGCCTTGTCGGTTCCTCTTAGTTCACCGCGGGTGACCCAGCCACGGCTACTAAGCCCCTCCGCCACGATAAGGCGGGATCCCGGCTGGTGGGTGGGTGGGAGTGGGATTAATTAGTACTTAGTGACACGTGAAGAAATTTTGTTGGTTACGTAGTTTGTCAGTGGTTGCAAACATTGGTCCTAGTTTTACTTTAACTTACTTTTGAATAAATTGATTGCGGTATTAATTTGGTAGTTTAGTACCTATAGTTTTTTGAAAATGCAGTGGTCGCAAATATTCATACGTGAAATGCCAAAATAATTTGTATAAAATTTTGCACAAAAGTATCACGTAACACGATCTTCAGGATTTTATCTTCTCAAATTTTTGGACTTTTTCAATTTCACTTTCAATTTAATTCTTTTTCAATTTAATTCTTTATTTGCGCAATATGGGTACATAATATGGTGGGTACTTTTATTCCATAATTTGATCGTGTTCCTTAAGGAGCGTGATATGACAGAAGTTCACGCTAGCAGTCTGAATAAATTGAGTTTTTGCGCTACGTACATACTATAAGACCTACAACACTGCTCGACTAGATTTCGGCTCGCGGCATAGCCCATGTACATTTTTGTCTGATCCTTCAACCACTTTTTTCTTATTTCATCCTTTTTCGGGACATTAAAAACCTGCTTGTCAGGTGCTTTTTCACTTGAATTTGTACACAGAGGTACAATGCAATACATTCTGACCATGTTAAATGTCTAGAAAATGCACGTGCCTCGTAAGGAAACGTGTAGCAGTCTGGCGGGAAGGCGAATGACCGAGCGAGCGTGTCGAATTGTGACGTCACGTCGCGGCGCGGCGCAAAGCGGTCGCCCGTACCGTAAAACGCCACTTTACTCATCAATATTTTAGTAATTTTCATAGATAGAAAAAATACCGTTAAATTCCTAATTTTTATGCAATTTTTAGATACTCTTAACAAAATTGGGTGGTCAGACCCACTCTCTCGAAGGATGAAAGTTAGAAGTAGTATTCCAATGTTGCGGCAGCAGCTCGCCATATTTTTTTTTTTTTGTAAAATTGCAATTTCTTTTTCTTAACTATGGAATGTATAATAAAATAACAGAAAAAATATATAATTCTTCCATTCTTTCCATCTCAGTCTTTTTCGTTCTTCCCTCGATGCCTCTTTAAGTCTTTTAAGACTCTGATCTGTTTGTAAGTTTCATTACAATCGGTTCAGCAATTTTAAAGAGTAGCCCGGTCAAACAGACGGACAAACAAAATTTTAAAAAGAATTGTTTATGTTTTACATATTTTAATCTTATATAGCACTCAAATAACACCCCGAGCTTTAAAGAAGTTACTACAATATTACAAACAAACACTTCAATTTTATTTACATGCATAAAATATCTGTAAACTTAAAATTACATCTAATTGGAATATCGATAGAAAGTGGTGGGTCTTGACAATAAATTTAATATAATAGATAGCACTGTGCAATGGTCTCTAGTGAAATCTGTCAGCGGTAGAAACTCAGAGCGGCTGCTGCTAAGCCGAGGGAATTAAACTTTATGAAATTAATATGCATAATGTTGAGATGTATTATCCGGAAATGTAGCGGTAAACTGTTTCTTTTGTTTAAAAACTACGACATAAAAATAAAACAAGGTTTTGATCTAATTAGTATTTATTTATTTCAGAAAATAAGCCATAAAAAGAAAGAAAGAAGCCGTTTTTGCCGTGTAGTGGCGGTTGAGAATATCCATTATCCCTTATCTTCCCGGGGTGTCGTAAGAGGCGACAGTGGGGGACAGGCAGGAGATGGGCAGCAGCATCTACCTGATAACAAATATAATATAATAAAAAACTTCGGTTTGCAACCCGCTCACCAAGCGTGGTAACTATGGCAAACATCCTCCTACGAGCAACGACGCAAACAATCGGCCCCCAGTCCCCGGCGGTCCGCCATTCCTGGGTACGATGACGACCATAGTAACGGAGAGGCAGGGGGTGCTAAGAATCTCCGGTGGAGGTTAGGTTGCCACCTACGATGACTAGACCTGGCGACATATAACGCACGCACCCTGTTCACTGACGAGACGACGCTGGAGCTGGAAGGAGAGGTAGATAAGTAGGTAGGTAGGTATTGCGCTGGCACATTATAGGTTTATCCGAGGTCCGAAGATTGGCGAAAGAAACGTTAATCCTTGAGTCCGGCAACTTGTTCTATCACCGGGAGGGCGTCCATCTATCCCAAGGACGTGTCGGATTTATGGTCCACAAGTCTCACGTCAACAATGTTATGAAGATTGAGAGTATGTCAACGAGGGTCGCGTACCTAATACTCAGAATCACTAAACGGTATTCGCTGAAGGTCATACAGGTTTACGCACCAACCGCGGCACATCCCGATAAAGAAGTGGAGAAAATGTATAGCGTTATCTCTAGAGCCATGCATTCCTCCGAAACTCACTATACGGTGTTGATGGGAGACTTCAACGCAAAACTAGGCACAAGAGAAAGCGGTGAGCCGAAGTTAGAGAAATTTGGAATAGAGCAACGGAACCGTAGTGGCCAACAGCTGGCCGACTTTACGGAAAAAATGGGGACTCTTTATGATGAAAATCTTTCTTCCAGAAGCGGCTCCACAGGAAGTGGACCTAGTCAAGCTCACAAAGTTCGACGAAAATGAGATTGACTTCATTATGACGACCAGATGCCACCTGTTTAGTGAATTTTCAGTGATCGCGAGGGTGTAAACTGGCAGCGATCACCAAATGGTTAGATACGTACTGAACTTAAACGTTAAGTTAGAGAGGTCTCGTCTAGTGAATTCAACGCTTCGTCTCCCTCGTCCGCTAATCCCTGGTTCCGAAAACTTTCAGCTCGAATTACAAAACAGTTTTCAGTGCCTAGAAGAATGCAATACAGTGGATTATATGAATGACAAGCTGGTGGAAACTGTCCATGCGGTCGGAGCTAAGTTCTGCAAGACACGCCAAAAAAGACCACAAAATCTCTCCGGTGACATTATTAATCTCATGGCTATTAGACGGGAATTAAAGCTGCAGTCTTCAAAATATTTGACAGCATACAGGCAACTGAACAGATAGATCTCCGAATGCATGCAGCAGGACTTGCGCAACTTTGATACTGCTCGTAATGAAGTAGCGATCAGTCGGAACCAGGGCTCAAGTCTTTGCCCGAGATCTGTCTGCCAGAAAGATCCAACCGTCAAAGTTTAACAGTAAGTGTTCGCGCCCGATCGAGAACCGGCTTAACGTTTGGACGGACTGCATTCCTTTAGAGGGCGCGGTGGCCCGAGTCAAGTTTGATTGCCCCGCTCTTGCGCGCTGCGAGTCAGTCCCTGTTGAGCGCGCCTACACGACGCTTGTTGCCTTTAGTCGGTTGAAGAGACACCCGTGCCCGCCAGGTCGTGAAATTAAGTTCATTAAAGCGCTCGGCCGCTATAGTGTTAGCCTATTAAAATACGTGACTAGGCCTTTGTTTGGGATTGCGTGATTAATTTAACTTCGATTGTTAATTGTGTCGACTAGTTGCCTGTGCAGCGTTTTTGATATCGCACGGACGCACTTAAATTACAGTCTAGAAGAATTGGGCGTGTTATTTGTAGTGATTAAAGGTTAAAATTTTGTGCTGTTTTTGATATTGATGTGTAGCTTGCGTAGCTTTGATATAGTATGAAGCGAATTAGCTTGGTCGATTAAACTCTAAACTTTATGAATTGAAAACTCTTAGACTATAGTTTTGTGCTAAGTGACGTTAGACTGGAGTTCGGCGCCCGGAAGTGAGGGCGTCCTTTGAAGAAGTGCAGCGACGGCGGGTTTGTCCGTCTACCTTGGACAAGTCAGCACGCACAGTACACCTTCTTTCACATACACACCCACACTACCTTCACCTAACGCTGACGACGCCTTGGGGTCTAACCTACTCCGGAACTA
Organism: Parnassius honrathi; assembly: GCA_018247895.1. Taxonomy (NCBI): domain Eukaryota; kingdom Metazoa; phylum Arthropoda; class Insecta; order Lepidoptera; family Papilionidae; genus Parnassius; species Parnassius honrathi. The sequence goes on from DWHP01004597.1 coordinate 3,995, forward strand.
GGTAAGGTTTGTGTTGCTTGTGCATCCATTATATAATAAATTTTCATAAGCCATTGGGCTCTCCCCTCTGTTGTCCGTCGAGCTGGAGTACAGATTGGCCCTACCTCAGTCGACCTTCGTCTGGGCAAATCAGAGCCATAACATTAGATCTAAAAGAAAAATCACCACCTAATAGCCAGATCATGTTCAGATTTGATGCAATGCCATCAAATGTAATTGAAATGACTTCACCTCCCGTAAGGTGTAAATATATAATAAATCCAGGTATATTTTTTAAAAGATTTGCCTTTTGGGAGATCGTAAATCCTCTACACGAAAAGTATCCTACTGCAATTTTCCAAAACGCATTTAATGCTACCACCATATACACTAAAACCTGATCCGCAATTTCAGCACCATCCATAGCCAAATCGTTGCCAAAATTTACAGATGCATAATGTCTCTGACCTACCCATTCAGTGTATTTACTTATACTCATTTCATCAAAAAAGGGACATAGTTTTAGATCAGGCTTCTTTTTTCTCATTTCTCTAATGGTGTTTAAAGGTTCATGAGTGAAACCAAGTACACAGTCTAGTCTGGCATACAAGGTACGCAATGTATTAATGCGTGGTAGACACAAATCAAATTTTTCACGCAAATAATTATATGCCCTTGGACTACAGAAATGTCACAATGACAGCAAATTTTCGTAACTCTTCGTTATATTTGGATGTGGACAGTATTTTACCAAATTTTGTTTTTATTAACCCTGTTAATTAAATGCTGTAAAAATTCATTGCTACATGCCAAAGTGATATCACTATAGTGATCTTTCAATCCCTGTCTTGAATTAGTTTCTTTAAGCACATTTTGCAATGTGACTATTTTTTTGGTCTGCCTTCTAATTTTTGCTACTAAGCTACGTATGTTCTATTTTTTTCTTCATCTTTGGATTTAATTTCTCGATTTTTATATAAAAGTTTTTTTTTTATGTAAGTTGATCACTTATTTTTGGAACTTGTAATTTCTAAGGTGGAGGGGTTATGTCACGATTGACATACGATGAGGCTACCCTCTCTTTTACCTTTCCCTGAAAAATATAAAGTAATAAAAAAATTATTATTTTTGAATTTAGAAACATAATGACAGAGAAATTAACAAAGACAAGCCAATACGCCGAAGATTTTAAAGTGCACCAAGCGTATGAGGACACAGATGCACCGTATTCTCTCATTCTCGGTATGTTACGAATACGGTCACCCATTCACGGACTGGGTCAGAAACGTGGTCATAAACTAAGAAGCGTATGCTATGCGTAGCTATGGTATGGCATGCACTTACGTTACTCTCTTATCTGTGACTTACGTCAAGTCTGGTTCAGAAGTTAGAAAGACTAGAACCCAGAGCCCGTTATTAAAAATAACTACGTCAGGTCACGTTTCTCAAATTTTTATTTTCTGATTTCAAGAGGTTATTTTACAGTAGTTTATGTTATCTTTATTAGGTTTAAATTGATCGACATAAACATATTATAATGAATGACTTCATTTTAAACGATAGCGAAACAGACATCGATTCCGATGAAGAGGTATATTTCTTTTAGTTACAATTATTATTGTTCCAGGAAGTTGTCCAGGCTTTCGAAATTGTTTTTGTTAATATTACTGCCAACGTTGATTTTTTGGGAGGCAAAGAATTAAAGTATAATGAAATTTAAATTACTTGAACACAATTTTAAATAACATATATTTTTACATTCATAGTTACAAGAAGCTTTTGCTAAGGGTATTCTCAAGCCGGGCCTGAATGAGGAAATAGAGAAAACTGTAAAAAAATATGTAAATAATGTTGCGGATTTAAAGGCAAAACTGAAGGAAATTGAACTTAAATTGCCATGGATAGAAAAATTAGATTTGGTTACAACAGTAGCCCCAATGGCCCCCGATGTTGCTCTGCAAATGGAAGAGACAGCTCAGAGAAGAAAGTTGGTATAAAGCTATTTTTTACAATTAAGAAAAACGTGGGTATTTCTTTAGTAATCTGCTGCACGAATTCATGGTCGCCGAGTAGGCGGGTAGAGGGGGGAGGGGTCACCGAACCTTCCCCTGAAGGAGTTAAGTGCCGGAACCGCCCCCCTTTTTATGAATTTTTTTAGTAATCTGCCGCATGAATATATGGTCGCCGAGTGGGGGGGGCTGGGCTAGGAACCTCCCCCTAAAAGAGGGAAGTGCCGGAAACCCCCTTTTTTCTAAAATCATAACCTCACTTTTTTATACAGGAATATTGACGCAGTTACTTCTGTAACGGCTTCGGCACTGCGGGAAGTGCAGCTCCTTGGCCCTTGCGTAGCAAATCGCAGGCACCCATGCTCGCCTCCGCAGCTTCAGCTTATTGGTCGCCTTCGGCGGCCAACCTCAGCCACTACGGCTCGCTTAGGTGCCTTCGATTTGCTACAGTGGGTGGGGGCTGCTCTCCCTCCGTGCCTATGGCTTTACAAAAACACTAGGGGTAGGGCAGACAAGACTATGTGGAGTCGGGGTGTGCTAATTTGGTTTTAGAACAGATTCGACCAATTTTATCTATAGTCTAGTTACTCTTAACTCTGCTATTATAGTGGTAAATGAAATAATGTGATGTGAATTGTAATACATTTTTTTTTGAAAAGCCTCTTGACAGCTCTCCACTGCAATTCAATTTGTTGTATATAAGTCCCGTCTCTAGCCACAAACGGATTGTATGGGTCCGAGAGATTAACTTTTTTATGAGTGTCTTTGTGTTAAAAAAACAAATTGACATATTTGTGTTTTGTTATAAGCTATTTTAAGTGAAATTTATTTTTATCGTAATTAATTCAAAAGGCATTGCCGAAATCCAAAAACCGTGTAAATGGTTCGAGCTTAACCCTAACAATCCTCCTAAATTGAAAACAAAATTAGAAAATCAAGTACCGGACATCTACTTTGTGATACAAGAACAAATTGACATATTTGCTTTTCGTTATTACTCTATTTTTGGTGAAATTTGTTTTTATAGTAATTAATTCAAAATGCATTTCCGACATTTAAAAACAGTGTAATAGGCTTAACCCTAACTAGCCTCCTAGACTAAAAACATTATCAAAATCAAGTACCGGATGTCTAGCCAACCGATATAACCTCAAAACTTTAACAATCGATATCTCGAAAAATAAAGATTTCTGGCACAAAAAGCAGCTAGATGTAATCAATAGCATCCCTGCCTGTCAACAAAAGCTAAAATGATCACTTAAATCGTGCAGCAGATTACTAAAGCCAACCCAAAAAGTGTACACAGCTCAACTGATTGTAAGAGGATGCATAAACATCTTCATCTACGTCACCCCTGAGTACTAAGATGGAATGCCTCCATTCCAGTAAAAGGGGTCTCCGGTTCTCGACACTCACCATACAAAACACAGTAGCATTGAGCTGTTACTTTAAGCTGTTAATTTTATACATAGCATGTTTAAGAAATCCTCTATATGCAAGTATTATTTTACTGTCAACTCCTGAAAGGATCTTTGTACAACAAAAATATGTAGTAAAGCAATGCTGCTGCTTTATTATGGTAATAGTACAAAAGGGTTAGCTTGTCTGGAAAAGGACAACACTCACAGAATACTAGCATAAAATAGCAGCTTAATGGTATGCTGGTGTTCTGTGTTTGGTATGGTGAGTGTAGAGACCCAGACACTATTTGAATGAGGTGTTCCATCTTAGTCTTCAGAGGTCACAACGTTTCACAATGTACTTTGATTTTTAAATGAGAATGGATGTAGATGTTTATGTGCTACAGCATATCCACTTACCTATCTGAGAATACTGTGCTTATTTTTTACCCTTATACTTATGTAAAAAAAGGATTTGACCCTCTTGATTATGGTAGTGATTTGCTTTCCCCACTTTAGATTAGATGCTACCTAGTCAGTCCTTAAATACTGTCAAAAAAGGTCTTAAAATCAAAAGTAAGGCTTCAAACAAATGGTTTTGTTTATTACAAGGATATTAAATTAAGATAATTATTGCATAAAATTTATTTAACATGTGCACCTCCATTTTTTATACACTCTCTTAGTCTTTATGGCCAGTTGTCAATAGCAGCAAGCACCATATTCATCCAGCATGCACCATGTCTATGAAAACCAGTCTTAGTTTTTATGAGGTTTAGAACACATTTTCTCCTTTAAAACTTGTCATAATTCTGTCTTTTATCTGGGTTGGGTTTGAAATAAAGTCGCCCGAATTTAAGGATTCTGTCACTGTGGGGGGTCAAGGAGGTCTATCTGACCCCCATGCGATTTTTGCTGCTGGAACAGTGTCAAAGTGTTTTTAATTATTTTTTAAAAATATTAGTAAATCACTAACTAAATGTGAAATGGAATGTACATTTAACAAAATTCTGATGTTGCATCTGTCAAAGTCATCTCAAAATGCATAAAATGCATTGCTAGGCCGGCTATTTTGTTGACAGTGGTAGATATATTTTACATCATTTCATTGTTTCTCAGCTTACATGAATGTGCTCCCTAACATTTTTATCTGCCTCTACTTGTTTTTCGACGACTTTGTTAACCCTTCTGGATCCTTTTTTACAAATGGTTGTAGCTATAAATTATGTTTACAATTTAAAATAGTTATAAAAATTTATATCTTGGTGTTTTATTGAGTGTAAGAGCAAGTGGCACCCCGACTGAACAGGTTAGGTTAGAAGGGGAAAGTGGGGTCGAATGAACGAGCAAAGCAAGTGAATGGAGCCTGCCATCCCCTTTGTATTTTTTTAATGATCCACTTAGATGTAGGAAGCATGACTCCGTCTACCTGGCTTCCCTCGATTACGCTTTGTTGAGTGGCGTGGGGCTTCCCTCCCCCAACTCTCCCCTCATAAATCAGGGATATTATAGTCAAAAAATTACGAAAACGTAACCTCAAAATGACATTTAAAAAAATTTATAGTAAAAACTAAGCATGTCCGGCAAAGGGATGAAGTGGGGGGCGACTCTACAACTCTACTCTGCAAATCATAGGCACCCATTGATAACACACTTATTATTAAATTTTTTTTTGACAATCCTCACTAATGCATGATTGAACAAGTTATAACTTGTATGCCAAATCAATCCTCTCCCTGGACATGCACAAATCGAGTGGGCCGGACTGAATAGGTGCTGAAGATGTGTGCTCCAGAGTTGGCACCGGTTCTAACGCGTCTTTTCCGGTACTCCTACTTCCTAGGCGTAGCCCCGAATTCATCAAAGACAGTTTTCGAGCACCCTATCCCTAAAAAAGATAACCGCTCCGATCCGTTCAACTACAGGCCTGTCGCCATTACCTCTTTGTTCTCCAAAATAACGGAGTCCATTATTAACAGTCAGCTCATGCGGTATCTTAAGGAGCACCAGATGATTAGTGACTGCTAATACGGTTTCCGTCGCGGTCGCTCAGCTGGTGATCTTGTTTATCTAACACATTTAGCGGCGCAGGCGATCGAGTCCAAGGCTTTGGCGGATAGTTTGGACATAGTGAAGGCCTTTGATCGGGTTTGGCACAAAGCGCTTCTCTCGAAGCTTCCTTCCTATGGGCTTCCCTAGATGTGCAATCAGATCACCGGTTTTCTGTCTGATCGGAGCATCAAAGTCGTAGTACGCGGAGCATGCTCTGATTGCAAGCCTATTAACACTGGTGTGTCACAAGGCTATGTGCTATCACCAACACTGTTTTTCTGCATATCGGTGATATGTTGCAAACCGGTAACATTAATTGCCATGCGGAGGACAGCACTGGTGATGTTTTATACAACGCCTGTGCCAATATTTCTCTGGAAAATGTCGCCGAATAGCGGAACAAACTTGTGTCTGAAGTCGAAATATTGTTGAACAAAGTCTCGGATTGGGGTGACTAAATCTAGTCCAATTCAATCCCCAGAATAAACAAGTTTGCGCGTTTACTGCTAAAATGAACCCCTTTGTCGTATCTCCTCAGTATCAAGGTACTCCCCTTGTTGCCCCAGCCAGTATCGGAATCCTCGGCATATCGAGGGATGTGCAGTTTCGTGGTCACCTGGAAGAGAAGGCCAAATTGTCCTCTAAAAAGCTTGGCGTGATTAGCGCGTCATCAGCAGAGCGGTGTGGTATTTCATGCCGGCACACCGCCTGCAACTTTACAAGGCGCAGGTTCGGCCGCGCATGGAATACTGTTCCCATCTCAAGGCCAGGGCTCCCCGGTGCCAGCTTCTTCCATATGATCACATCCAGCGCAGAAAGCCACTGTAATTCCCCTTGGTGTTGCAGTTGTTCATGGGTGGTGGTAGTCATTTTCCATCAGGTGAGCCGCATGTTCGTGTGCACCTCTTCTATATAAAAAAAAAATAAGGTTGACCCCTTATTTTCCTGTCATCGACACTCGTATCTTCATCGTACCTTTTGATGGTATGGTACACAAATCTGTGTGATATTTAACTTTTGAAGTAACTTGAATATCGTGTTTGGTGAATGGCCGAAACAATATAATGCAATAACTGGTATACCTACGATCTTCTTTAAATGTCCACTAAATTTGGGAAAATGTTTAAAAGAATAATTTTTTCATGTCAATCTCTTTGGAAAACTCTCGAAACTCGCACACATTACAAGCAGCCTGGGGGTTGGAAAGCAAGCAGACAGTCTTTGGCAGATTGTTTGGTATAAGCGGTATGCCTAAATATTTCAGAGCAGTTAGTAGCATAATCTGCATAGCTTGGGATTATCTTTCCAACAGTCAAACACATTTCAGATTTGTCAAACACATGTATTTTTCTTATAAAAACTGAAATTACAAATGAATTTACAGTTCACCTCATTGTAAGTGCTACCAATTTCAAATCAAAAAAGTCTACATATGTGCTGTCATCTCCATAGACATCTAAAGACTAATATATGTACGTAGACAGAGGATATACAATGGACTCGCCATTAAAAGAATAATTACTGGAGTGAGAAGAAACATATGAAAAGTACGGTATGAGAGAAAAGGCCAAAGCTTAAGTCTTTCGCGTACGAGTTTTTTGTTGTCTGCTAACAGTTTCGTTTATGGCAGACAAGTGGGTGGTGTCTAATTAATTTTCGTTATAAATACCGTTGTAACGCATATTTTTTGTTAATATTAACTGTAAAACCTTTTATATTAGGTACTTATTATATATATATTAATAAGTTAACAGATGTTTAACGTTAAGATAACACAAATATCGTAAAATAATGAAGAAAATAAATTCAGATTCTCTATAAACCAACCAAATGTGAAGCATGCCAATACGGATAATAACATATTGAATTCGGGTTATATGCACATAGCCGGTTTATAGTAGTTCATCTCACACGTCGTACGCTGATGACTTCTCTAGTCTATATCCTCTCCCTACGGATATGTAGTAATGCCTCACAGCTTGTAATTATACCCTTTAGACTGGTATGGTGCATTGCACGCACTGCTATTTGGCGACAGAAATAGGTGAGTGTGAAATTTACCAGACAGACCATTAGATATAAAAGAAGCCCTACCTGCTAGCAAATTTTTGGAGAGTTATAGGAAATGTTAACTTTCCATTTTATTTGAAAATAGTTGTCAATTCTTATGTTACCTATGTTTTTAAATCCGTACAAAATTATAATTTGCTTTTTTCATGAACCTACAGAAATATAAAAGAAAACACGAAAGGTAATCAATTGTATGATCCTACTCAAGATCCAGTTCTAAATGAGTTCAAGCGAGAGAATCTAATTCATCGGCAGGCACAGGCTGCAGTAATTGACGGTATTAAAAGACTGAAGGAGCTTGATGTGCCGACTAAGAGGTAAGATATTTTAAAAAATATATAGAGGTGTTTGTTGATAAAAAAGAAAATATTATCCGTATACACTAGTGTCCAACCGAAGATCAGTTTTTGGCTACAGTCAATGCTTATTGTTTGGCTTTGATTGTGTAATTTTGTTCAAAGTCTGCAAATTCTGCACTATATTATTTTTATGCTGCTAATCGACAAGAAACTCGGTTCATATAAATAAATTATTAATCGATCGAAAGATAAATAAAGAAATTAAAAAGTATATTTAATCAGCTTTTGACAAAAAATATGTTAAATATCAGTTTGTAAATTAATAAACTCGCTACTTTTTTCGGTGTTTAGAATTTTAAAGAAGAATCTAAAATTTCTCTTAGTACTATATAAATTCAATAAAAATTTAGTAAACAATGGATGTTTGCCAACCGCTATTGATCCACGATTTTTGCCTAGGTCAAAAAACAGCTGAAGTACTGCACAATATGTTATTTGTAGCAATGGGCGAAGGCGTGTTCTCGTACCATACGATCAAACATTGATCTAGAAGATTTAAGGTTTAAAATGATGTTTGATGAACCTCATCAAGGACGACTATATGAGTGTGACGCTCACAGAAAATGTACCATAACACACAAGAACTTGTAACACACGATAACACACT
>DWHP01004598.1:0-12469 GCA_018247895.1 Parnassius honrathi
CGGACCAAAAATTAATAATCAAAAACTGAAGGTAGCCGGACTAACTATGACATTGGGACGTCAAACATCTCAGTCCCTCCCGTGACCATGGGTGTTGTAAAGCGTCCGAAACGTCGGGCTAATAAAAATAAGTAAAAGTGTTAATTAAACGCGATAAAATCCGTAAATAATAGTGTTATTTAATGTGTAGTGTTCGCGTAAATTTAAGAAATCATGCCAAAGCTTGTTCTTTTTTGTTTTTTGGCTTTTCACCCTTAGTCGCCTCGTACGACACCCACGGGTGGAGAGGGGGTCGGTAAGATTCTAACGCCGCTGCCACACGGCCAGGGTAAACATTGGCGAAAGTCAAATATATATTTAATGATAAATGTTTATCATGCTTTCAAAAATTAAAAGAGTTGATTAATATGTGTTGTATTCTTAGGTGTAATAGTTATACTTTATTCATTCATTTATTTAATCAAGAGATGGCCCTGTTATATAAAGTTGGAATATCAGTTGTCAATTTAACCACCATTTACTTCACCAGCTAACAACAGTATGCTTGTAATTATCTCATTCAGATGCTGAGAACGCAAACATAATAAAAACTGGTAAAAGTTAGATGATACTAGATGGCGCTACTGGTAGCATTAGATGTGTATGTTGAAACCGGTTGAAACTATAAAATGCGTTATAAGCACAATTACTGCCTGCCTTATGTGCCGTTGGTGCCGGGTACAGTGATGCAATTTAGTAGGTACCTAGGTATAATTACATAGAAGGGCGCGATAGGGGAAGGATCACGCTATCACAAAATATCAGAGTAAAATAGTAGTTACATCAGTCTCTCTAACAGTGCATCTTATCTTATGGGTAAAGCATCTTGTTTCTCCACTGAATATGAATAACTGACTTTCAGAGAGGTTGTGTACATTTTTACCATTGGTATGCGCCTCAGATCATAGACTGCTGTTTCTATGATCTGAGGTATACGCCGCCTGAAATGTCACATGGACATGGGCATCCTCCGTTGTAGTGCGGAAATGCTTTTTGTATTTGAAGATTGTCGTAATACCAGACGTCTCACATGTTTGACTGCTTCCCATCTCCGCTCACTGTCCTGGATTATTTGCGTGTAGTGAAAATGACCATATGATTTTTATCTTAGGATTTTTCTGCCATTTCCCATAGTTACCTATTACGACATAACACAACATAACGTCGAGTCGGGTTATGCTTACTGATAAAAAATTAGGTCACTTCGTCTTTATACTTTGATCATCTGATGTTCTATTGGTCGTTGCGATTCCTTGGTTTGAATTTGCTGGAGCCACAAATATGAAAAAAATACAAATTGTTTTCGGTCTGGACGTCTTGTGATTATCGTCGTGTCTGATGTAACATCGAAACCTACTTGAGCTTGTCGCGTGAGTATTATAAATTTTACAGTATTCAAGTACTTGTATGAACAACCTGGTTCAGTAACTACCGGCACCAATAAATTTTTTAATAGTTAATTGTAAAAAGTGATGATTATTACGTGCTCTACGTTGAAAATATCTTTGAGACACCTATATGTTTGAAAAATTAGAAAAAATAATTCCATCCCTCAACACGAATTGGGGCAGCGCGTCTGACACTTCCTTGCTCTAAAATGCCCTTTCAGAAAAGAAACGAGGTACAGGCCAAGCTGTGGGACGTATATAGGTTTTGTCATAGAATACTATAATACACAATAGAATGGCTGTCAACCTTATTTTGTACGAGGAGCGGTGTCGCCGGGAGCACGTGGGAGCTGGGAGCTGTGTTAATAGACACACACACACATGTACACATGTACCCATTTTAGACTTTTGGACCATCATTAAATAAAATTTAAATTTTAATATCTATTTATTAGTATAGAGTTTGCAATTTGGCGTTTTCTAAATAATTTACATGCGAAATTAGGAAACGATTGTAACGTAAAAACACATCTCGTGTTGACATTTATACGTTTGAATTGACATTTTAGTGGCTACACGGGCTCCGCTCACCTCCGTTCTATTATGTATGTATTATAGTATTCTATGGGTTTTGTGTTCCTTAATTGCGACTACTATCATCGTTACTGTTAATAATAATGTCGTTCAGTCCAAATTTCGTTCACGGTGGCGGGCCTCAACGGAGACTTACCATCAGCGCAGAACAGAATTACAGTGTCCAATGCGCAAGCACAGGCGCACTCCCTATTCCCTTACTCTCATCGTCCGATGAGACGGTAAACCGACTCGACCACAGAGAGATCAGGCGCAGGACCGACAGTTTTACATGCTTTTCGGGGCACGGGGGTGTGATCCCCCACAATTTCCTGACTCTGAGCAGCTACTGAGAATTTCTTGACGGAAAAACTCAATAATTGTTTTTTTTGCTCGACCCGGATTTCAAACCCGGGATTTCATGATCAGTCGTGTTTACAATCACTAGACCAGCGAGGCAGTCACTATTATCAATATTACCACTAATATCAATACTATTACTCCCAACACCACTATGCCCGCTAAGAGCGCTCAGCCATCGCAGAGTTTATTTCTCCTGATGATGGCTCGTTTAAAGGCGAAACACGACGTGTTATATTTATCAGCGGTGGTGTCTTCCCTAGTGGAGTTGATTGAAGTTTTTTGTAAGTTACAGTAGCCTCTCACCGTCGAGTGGGTTGTTTGCTTGCTTCTTGCATTAAGTAATCTTTTTTATCTTCAAAAGTATATGAAAGTCTACTACTGGATATAAGCCCTTTCCGTTTTAAGGAGGATTTATTGTCATCGTCACGCTTGGCGAATTGACGATAGCAGTATCAGACGTTTCGCACCATATCGTCGGTCGTTGTATTATACGTCTGGTGTGTGTGATGGCCTTCCCCAAAGATTGCAAGCGGGTTGGCAACCGCAGTTTTTTATGCTTGATTGTTATTACGAAGATGCTGCTGCCCATCTCCTGATTTATTTCCCTCTGTCGACGACACAACACAACACCCACGAGATGATACGGGGTAGTAAACATTCTTAGATCGCCGCTATACGGATACCTCATATTACGCCATAACATTTTCTCGGAATTTGCCATAGACGCCTCTTACTAAACCTATGGGATAAAAATAGAGCGATTGATTCGGTTACGCTACCACTAACTAGATAGATTATAAGAAATTACATTAACCTTATATAAATGTCAACAATTTCAAACGCCAACTTTATCTGGGCATGGTAGCTGTAAAAAGGGAAAATTCCTCTTTTACAAACCCACCCCTTTTTACACGCGTGCTAGTCTTAAAGGTTTCTTTAGCTTTCAATGCCTTATTTTGTAAATATTTTGATGATGTTTGATGACGACGTTTATGATTTTGGTCAAGTTACAAATTATAGAAAGTAGGGGATGAAAACAATGAAATAAATGCACTCACACGGTTAATATGTGATAAATAATTTATTGTCTGGCGTATTTTACAATATCAATGTACGTCTACGTGTATTATCACTTTACCCATCATCCTAAGATTAGTTTTTAACTGTTGAAAGTACTTAAGTCACCAATAAACATGTGTCACGTTCGCAGGAAAGTAAGGGTGATTGTTGCGTTTAGAAATTATTCGAAACAATTTTCGTCGAAAAACTTCAATCGATTTCATATAAATTTTAAACATATTATCGAATTCATTTTAGTAGCGTAGTAATGATCTATGATAGACACAAACATATGTTTTTTGTAAGTATTTCAGTGTTCGCCATAAAATTGAACGGAGATTTTACTTTAATGTGGTAAACTAAGTTAGAAATACGTATTTTCTAATAAAAAACGTTACTTTATAAGTAACATTTTTTTGCTTTGTTTAACTGTGTACTAGGCAGGAAGCCATTAACACAAATTACCAAGCTTTTTCTGCCTAGACCTTCATCCACGCATATAAAATCTGCTTCTTTGAAATTAGTTGTAGTGATACCTTTATATTGCTTTGCATTGTGTACTTAATATTGCATTGCAGAACTCACTTACTATTGGTTATTTTGTCACGTTGTTATAAAAAAAACAGAAGAAACACACAAGGGTGACAAAGCAAATTTATGTTGCAGAAGTGAGCGACAGAGTCGGGAAGAGACGCCCTAGGCGAAAGTTTATCGATCAAATTGGTGATATATTGAGCACTTTTTATAGAATAAGAGTTGACAAACGAGCACACAGTCCATCTGATGGTAAGTGGATGAGGTGGCCCATAGACATCTACATTTACCTTCAATTAAGAATCAAAATGCAGATGCGTTTCCAGCCCTAATGACTGTAATGGAATGCCTCGTTCCCAGTAAAAAGGGTATCCGGTTCTGTGCACTCACCATACGAAACACAGCAGCATTAAGCTGGTCGAAACCACAATGTAGCTGCAGCATGGCTGTATTACGTAAAAAACAACACAAATTAAGAGTATCGTTAACCGATGAGCATGTATGCGTAGGTATATGGATGTAAAGGAGGCGAGAGAGATGGGTCAGGATCGTGCCAAATGGAAGTCCGTAGTCTACCCCTCTGGGTGACAAGCGTGAGTGTTTCTGTTAAATATTATGTTAAGAAACGCACAACGATTTCATTTAAAGATACCAACTAAATGGTCAGTATGAATTCGGTATTCACCCTTAGTTTCACGCGATTTTTTTTAAATTAACATTGATGAGAAAGTTTGAAATGTATTGCCAAAATTTTATTCGAGTCTCGACGTTAAAAACTATTTTAATTATTTTTATCATAGCGATATGGCACATCACATCAGATGTATGCTTCGCGTCGTTGTTGAAATTTATTAACATTAATGTCATGATAGTTTACGTCTAGTTGAATGTACAGTCATAGATAAAAGTGTTAAGAAAGTCAAATAAATAATATTATTTAATAAACAAGATTTGTTAGAAGTTATAATATGTTGAGATTTCTGATGAGCTAGCTACCTCCATAACACTTTTATAAGCGACTACATGATGTTAGGCATTTACGTAACTATAATTGGAAGATTAACAATAACTTTTGTACCCATCTTATGTTGCGACATGAAAATTCGAGACTTATTCCAAAGTTTAACGGATAGACAAACACAAACGAATACACAAATTTATATGTATATCTACGGAATAAGTCTTGTTTCACTTAATTCTATAATTATAATTAGTGAGATACCTATAAATGCAAATTACAATTACGCTAGCGATGCTTTGGCATAGACAAAACATGGTATTTCTTTATAGTCTTCTAATAAACGCAGAGAATTATTACATTGCTATGCGGTAAATGCAATTGGTTATTAGTTTATTGTAATAGGAAAAAGTATCTGAATATAGTTTTTTTAACTACTTATATTTTTAAACATGTTGTACAATTTATTGCCTAATTCAATATATTTCATTATAGTGAGTTAATATATAAATTGATTCAGTGTTTTATTCTGCCGTCCTATAATATTAACAATATTATTCGTATAAACACCGTAGTCAATAAAATGCGGAAAAGATAGTCTCTATAAATATGTAAAGTCTAAAAGAAATGTTCAATAATCAATGAAGATTAGTCATCATACTGCACAAGTGCGCAAGCACAGGCATTCTTTATTAGTCCAATCCGACACAACTGGAGAGCAGGGCCGCTTTACGTGACTCCGGGCTACAAAACGCAATACTGAGTTTGGTTCGACTCAGGATTCAAAACCACAAGACAATCAGTCAGTCTTGCGACAATTAGACTAATGAGGCAGTCACAAAAAATGTTTAATAGGGATACTAAATGCAGTATAATCTTTTTAATCAGTACTGCACGTGTCAGACAAAAAACAACATTAACGTACTACAGTTACATTTCCGCATATAACTAAAAGTCAAACAAATGGTTTATCGATTGGACGGCAGAATTTTAGATTATGATATTGCATTAGACACATTAAAATTGTTTGTCGGTAAGCCATCTTGTTTTGAAATCGTTACTCGGAATAATCCGTTAATAACAAAGCTAAGCTTTTATGAGACCTACGGCATTGAGTTATGCTTAACCACTGGTAGGTATTTGAATAACAGACATGAGCATTGAACTGCTTAGCAAAGATTCCACAAAATACACCTTAGAAGTAATTATATCAATATTAAACAAAATTAACAACAAAGAAAGAACAATCACTTAGAACAAATGGTAATAAAATTTAATTACGACGCGATAATATCTTTACAAGTATTTACAGTTTGGTATTTTAACGTATACTAATACAAAGATAAAAAGAGGTTTAGTTTAGTAATTTACATAACAAGTTCTATAACAAAATCTAGTTGTGGCCTTCTATTTACAATAGCCGAGATTATTATCGTACACTCACATCATACATTCATACATCATTTGCCATTCAGAATTCTGTTTAAAGTTATATCGATTTTAAATGTCAAAACATCGATTTGGCTTTGATATGCAGTTAGAAGTTTTCTTAGTTTTAATTTTAATCAATCAGTTAATATTATTGCACATTATTTAATATATTAATCCAAAATGAGAGGATACAATCTTACTGACCTATTTTTATATTACCAAGATAACGTTTGTTTAGCGAATTTAGCGATATTTTAGGAAATTTTAAATATGTATATAAAATCAAAATGGAACGCTTGCATTTTTAGGAAACGCAACAAAATTTAGAATATTTGAAAGTCAACAGACTAAAAACATTCATCCTTTAAGAACACCTGATATTTATCACGGATGACCTGATTTATTTAAGATGATTAAGGTAGCTGCAAAACCCGGTGAAATTGGAAAAGTGCACAGTCAAAGGAATTAATAATTCAGATCCGTTTTATTTAATATCCAGAAGTTTGCAACACTTAAAACATTTTATAGTACAGGTGTGTCATTAACTCGTGGCGGCGGGGGCGCGGGTACATTATTATTAGCTGTAGCGTCTTGATTGGCAGCGGTACAGTAGAACTGTTTGTGAGCTTTATAAGTATTGACATATTTAAACGATATATCACACGATTTGCAATAATTAGGGGTTTCTTCCATTTCAGCCTCCGGTTCTTTTTTTATGTCAGCAGTGGGGATTGGTGATGTCTGTTCTTCGGGCTCAGGCTCTTCAGTGGAGTGCACTAAACGCGCGTGCCTCACTACGTTGCCTCGATACGTGGATGTGTAGGCGCAGCTGCTGCAGCGGTGGATTCTGTCACCGGCAGTAGCCGGGCTCGGTGAGGTTGTCTCGCGATTGTCCTCCTCGAGTACGCAAGAAATGAAGCTCTCCTCCTGGAATGAAGATATACGTTCTCATTATTTAATAAGGAAGGATAAGAACTTATAGTCCTCCTGATGGTAAGTGGCCACTGCTACACATGGACACCTGAAACTTACTTTAAGCAAAAGAAGGCAACAGATGCGTTGTCACAGTACTGGAATGCCTTACAACCTGTATTATACGAACTCTCTATACCTATCAGACCGGGACACAGCGGTGTTGTTGTCCTTGTTGTGTTGTTGTTGTCCATTGTTATTTAGTGGCAGGTACAGGAAGATGGATAGGTGTCCCTCCTATCTAGACGCCAAGGCACAATAGGAGACCTATAATCTAATAAATATGACTAAGATATATTTAATAAAGCAGTCTCACCTGTAGATCAGAAGGCTTCTCACGAAAATGCATCCGTATGTGCGTGCGCATCCCGCGCAGAGTATTGCCTCTGTAGCGACAAATAGTGCAACGGAACGCCTTGACCCCGGCGTGAGCTTCCATATGCCGCTGCGCCGCTACCGCTGTGGGTGATATCACCTCGCAACATGGACACTTCCATCCACCTTCAGGCCCCGATGCAGGCCGAGTTACTTCGGGCAAGCTTCGAGGCGATCTAGTTTCTCTCTTTGTGCAGTAATAAGATTGATGTGTGGTCAAGTTGTCGAGGGAACTGAAATGAATTCCGCAAGCCAGGCAAATCAGTTGACGGTACTGTGGCGGTGGTCCAGGTTCAGGAGGAGCCGGGCTCGCTCGTTCGTCGCAACCGCCAGCGGAACAGTAATGTCGCTTATGGATCCGATAGTTCTCATATTTGCAGAAGACGATGTTGCATTCTTTACATTTGGAGACGCCCTGTTTAACTAAGACTTGAGGAGATGCGGGCGTTACTGGAAGTTCTGAAGCAAGTCGTAACGCTAAAGCCGGTGGTAGAATTGCGGGCGGGACTACTGGAGTGAACTTATCTTCTTGTGGCGATGGTATACTTGGTGGTTTTGGAGTTGCACCTCTAGAATTACGACGCCGTCTTTTCGGCGAACTTTCTCCACTAGGTGAAGAAGAACGTCGGGAAGGGGAAGGAGTTTCTGGTGATCCAGGTAATGATGGTGCACAAACGATTTGCTCAGGCGTAGTTGACCGTATTCTGTTTTCTTTCTCTTGGTCGTCTGCTGTTACAGATTCAGGCGACCGTCTAACGCTAAGGTCGAGAGGTGCTGCACCGTCTCGAGACGGCTCGCGTGGGCGATTAGCTGATTTCAATACTTCCGAGTCTTTCCCATCTGCGTTAATATTTGGTAATGCTCGATTTAGTGGTTGGAAAGTTCCATTCGGTAACAGGAAGCACGGTGTATCTGGATCTGGCAGAGTCGCACCGGGCAGTGTGCTAGCGCTTCTCAAAAGCGAATACGGCACGATAAGAATTGGATTTGTTGGTAACGCGAGGGCATATTGGTTTTGTGCAGGTGGTGTGGCGCCGGGAGAGGGCGGAGCCGAACCTGATGTAACCGAACCTCCTCTTGCCGCGGCTAACACTTGTTTAACAACCTGCCTTGTGCTACAGTAGTGAGCTTTATGGGCACGATACGTTTTAATAGAACTAAAACGGATATCACAATCAGCACAGTACCGATCCGGTGCTGGTGGACTTTCACTCACTTCCCCGTTTGAGGTTGGGGGTGGCGCAGGGGTCCCACTGTTTACAGGCGAAGACGAATGCATTCGCATATGTCGGTTCAAGCTTACTTTCTTATCAGCGCTGTAAGAACAATAGGTACAGGCGTACTGTTTTCCTGGTGGACGCGGAGTTTTCGCATCACTGCTAGATTCGTCAGCTGCTGTGTCGTTGGGTGTCTCCGCGCTGTCCGGTGGTTTCGGCCGCCTATTCGAACAGTAATGCTCTTGATGTGCTTGCAGCGTGCTCAATGAAGAGTATCGAATACCACATGGTTTACACATATAGATCGGTGGGGTATTTGCTGGAATAAGAGCAGGAAAAGCGGCCGCAGTGAGTGCAAGGTATTCTCTTGCTTGTAAATTTGGTGCTGGAGGTGGTGACGGGGAAGGTGGTTCACGTTTTAACGGTGTAGCTTGCGGCGCTAAGGCTGGGTCTGTCGCAAGGCTTGCATTGAGACGTAATCGTGGCGGAGAGGCTGCAGGTGAACTCTCCGAAGCAGGCGACGCACCCCCACTGGAAGCCGCTTTCTCCCCTCCCGAGCTTGGCGTACGAGGTTCTCCAGGCATCGCCTCGCTCTCGTTTCCCCATTCCTCGTCCTCACCTGTGAATAAAGAAATATAAATGTAAATGTTGAATAATTTAACGCTATCTTGAAGGGATGGAATGTTGAGTACTAGAACAAGAAGATTCAGTTACAATATCGGTTCCTATTAGTGTTGTTAATAGCTAAGTGATGCCACGTTGGCAGTGGTTCGCGATTGTCGTCACTCGTCACGTTTCCCTCGTTATCTATCGACGTCAGTCAGATCGGTGCTCGCGAGTCGAGGCATACATTAACGCTCCTAATTGAGACGTGCTCGCAGTATGTAAATGTTGCTGAGTGGGTGGGGGCATTGAGAAATGCAAGAATTGTGAGCACCGGACGATTTCGCGAATAGTTTGGGCAGCAACATATCCATCATCTTATTCTGTTGCAACAATGCGCGTTCGTCAATATAGCAGGCGTGAGCGTGATCGAACCGCGAGCAAACAGAACAAAAACTTAACGGGCCCTCATGTAATTGGATCGGATTTCCAGAAAACGCTCGCTCACCTTCCTTTTTGAGCGACAACGATCTTGACCGAGCAACGAATTAACCTATCTTTCGCGCAGCGATCTCAACTCAAAACGCCAATTAATGAGAGGCTCAACTTCATTCCCTTGCCCCTGTGAAGATCATTATATGGGCACGACAGCAAGATGGACGCGACGATTGGCGCGCTGCGACCGCCATCTCGCGGTAACGAATACGACTTAAATCGGATTGCGTTCGGGTCACGCTATCCTAGTCAGCTTGCCGTTCGATTGGTCGTTACGATTTGCGTCTGACGTGCGATTGGTTAGGCTAATGCGTTCTATCTAGCGGTTTAATGTTGCCTTCATACCAAACTCGAGTTTATCGGTTCGTTAGCTGCGTTCGAGCTCCTGTTTTTCGCTAAATAAGTCATAACTTGTGATTGTTGGGAAAGGTTGAATGTTCAATCAGATAGATGGCGTGACTCGGTGTCGTTTAAGCAATGCTCGCTTAACCGAATGTCGATTCGTTAAATGATATTCATCTGGGTGCTTTTGTCTTTATAAACATGTCAAATAACGGCGGTCGGCATGAGGGCGAGCACGCAACTCGCGAAATTGTTTTGTTTAAAGCTTCAGCACCCGCATAGTTGTGACTAGAAACTAGACAGCGCAGCGCGATAATAGATTGTGGTGTACATTTTGGTATCAAAGAAGCTTTGTTACGTATGTTGTGGTAGTTAACAAGGCATAGTGTTAGCTCTTGAACTATCAAGTAAAGCATATAATTTATTAAAACCAATAAGTCAATATAAATAAAGATGGATATCTTTAACTATATGTGAAATGTGCGATAAGGGTGCAGGCCTGCTCGTATTTCTGAGTATCTAATGAAGGAGGAAAGGTCCGCTGAGTTGTTCCGGAGCGTAGTCGTAGAATTACATAGTTCGTTTAATTTAGCTGATCATTGTCGGCAGGATATTATTTTTGCGTCCCTGCAAAGAAAAAAACAACGTACACTGTAACGTTACGTACACGTATTACCTATCTTGGATATATTTATCTACTTTGTTTTCATTTCGAAACGTGTTTAGAATAATTTGTCACTTCCATTACTGACTTGATATTGGCAGAATTTTATCTAAATAAGCCGAAAATTAAAAAAAAGAGGCAGTGGTCTACTGATCTAAACCAAAATAAAGATTTTGATTTTATCGTAATTTAAAAAAATCGTTCTATTGTTCGTTAATGTGTTAAATAACCTTGTTATACCTTACCATATAAAAATTTAATTTTTAATTATTTTATCATCGGCTCGTAAAGTCCACAGCTGTGCGCAGACCTCTCCTGTTGTTTGGAGGATTCACCTTTCCAGGTGGATAGACGATGTAATATAAGAGGTCATCATCTGGGTATTTTAGTTCTGGCGTAAATGACGTTAACGGAGGCTACTTTCAACTTTTGAATATTATTCTTTGGTCCCGAACGCGTTTACAGTATCTAGCGTCTAAAGTATTGCATAAGTATGCCTTGCTTTGACTATAATTTAATGTATTAATTATGGGATCCCAAGCAGATGATAGTATCAAAGACTTCTAGTATGTACATATCTAGAAGTCTTTGGGTGACTCACAGTCAACTACTTTATAGATTTTTTTAAAAAAATTCCAATATCATAATGGGATTTGTGGTCTATCAGTTAGAAAAGTTAAAGTTACAGTCTATATACGTTCCATTTCTGGGCACAGGGCTCCTCTCATTTCTGAGAGGATATTAGTGTAAGAAAATATCCACCGCGCTGCCCCGATGCATGTCGGCGAACTTAACATGTCTTTGAAATATTTTTTTTCTTATTCCTCAGACGTGCAGGTTTCCTCACTAATGTAATAGATGCGAATCTGCTGCTTAAAATATTATGGAGCCCTCACCGATTTCTTCACAATATATTTCTGTATAGCGTTCTCTTGCCCTTCAAAACACTAGCAAAAGGAAATCCTTAACGAATATCCGGGTTTCATCTGAGAATAAAACGGTACTCCATTCCACATGAGTCTACCATGGACAGTTTTTAAGCAAATCTCTTAGTCTCGCAACTCGGTGCTCAAGTTTAATTTAGGGCTTCGAGCTGGGCTTTAACTGCGTATATTGGCAGAGTGAAATCTCATTCTGACTGCTCACAGACTAATCGGTTCACCCTTAAAAAGTTTTGAGTATGTTTTTAATCAACATCAAGTATGTTTTTTAGCCAATGTAAGTAGCTTTTTGATTTTTTTGTGCTTCACTTAAGAGCGGTCGTAGCCTGGTACAGAGCATCTTTTTCTTCCAGAACCTGCTCTTCTCTCAATGGATTCTTAGGGACTTTTTAAGAAAGTAAAATAGGGTGCCTTTTCCTAGTAGAGCTAAAATTTTATATATTATCTATAATTTTGTAATTTATTTTTAAAAGGCGTAATTTTAATTCGGAATACATTTTCTAACAAGCCAGGGC